>LR570176.1:0-14225 GCA_900536345.3 Caenorhabditis sp. 39 LS-2015 | reverse complement strand
ACTTTTTCATCAACCGTACACTCAGTCTCTTATGCAGCAACCGAACGGATATTGGCACCGCCCCTCACCCAAACTAAGATCCCAGAACCCCACGGCCCCAATGACCAACCCTTACTCCTTCTTTTTCCATATTCTTTTTCACGTTCTAGAAACGTAATAAAAATAAAAATAAAAGAGAGTAAAACAGAACTTACTCAACAAAAATCTCGGTTTCAGAAATGTTTTTACGTCAATTGAAATTGAGATATGAAAATAGAGACAATAAACTCTACATCAATCCACTTCCAATTTCCAAAAACTTGTATTATTGTCTTCTAGCAAAATGAACTAGAAAATACAAGCCGCAACGCGACACGCGACGCGTGGGTCTCGCAGCGCTACATTCAAGTTTTTTGGCCAAGTTGTTATACGCCTTTAAAACGGAATACGGTTTCTAACGCAATTTTTTGATTTTGTGGTACTGTTTTAATGGCGCATAACAACTTTGCGAAAAACCTTGACTACCCACGCGTCGCGTGTCGCGTCGCGGCTTGCATTTTCTAGGCCAAGTAGCTCATTTTGTCAGAAAACAATAATGTCAACTTTCAGGAACAAAAGAGGCTCTTGCTCAATAAAAAATTCCGTTTCACAAACATTTTTACCGCAGAATCAAGATTAAGGAGATGATATGAAAGTTTCTGCTTCTGTTGATTCTTCTTTTACAGAAAACTAATGAAACTAAAAACAAACAATGAGAAGATTCAGTGTAAAAAGGTAGAAAATGAACTCTACATCACCTATCAAAATTGCAACTTCTACGAAACAGAAATTTGAAGTTTCAAAAAGCTCATATCAAGTTTGGGATGTTTCGAAAGTTCGCTTCGTTCTCTCTATTTCTTCTCCACCCGATATCCTTATATTCACTCCCGATACCACTGATAACAATGAGTTTCCCGTTGCAAGTCTTCCTCCTACTCGTTCCTTTATCACTATGACTTGAGTCGTGACGTAGATCAGTTCACCCACTCCACTCCATTCAGTTCCCACAATTTTTTCAAATGCCATCCATCCCTCCATCCATTCATCCAGATTCAATTTCAATTTCAATTCCGAATCCAATCCGAATTCCCCACGCCTTCTTCTTCTTTTGTATTCCCACCTGTCACCTGACCCAAATTGCTCTGACAATTCATGAATAAATACAAAACCTCGGCTGCAATGCTATGCCATTTTCTCTCGTTAGCACACTTTATGAAAGGGATGAGATTAGGGAGGAAATGGGAAAAGAGCAAAGATTCTGGAAGGGGAAATCGAGGAGAAATTGGGAAAGATGGAGAAAGAGAGAGGGAGAAGGATTAGCCAGTTTTCGGAGAAAATGCAACGGATACGACTATTTCTGGCCTATTCCCTATTCCAATGCCATGCCAACTGATATCATGATATCACTCTCTTATCACTCTACCAAATGAGCAGAATACCAAGTTCGTTTGCAAACGGAAAGGATTAGGACGAAACGAAACGAGAAGGAGGAGACGGATTTATTCATGAACTTTTCTGCGGTTTCAGAGAGGTTTTGTGAATATTCTGAAGGGGGTCTTGGTTTACTAATAAGAAGGATTATCTGGTTTGAATTAATAGTTTCAAGTTAACCGGTGACTGACTAACTGTGAATTATCAATGAATGTGGGAGAGGAAACTTGAAATTGGATTGGCTAGGCTACACTTTTTTGTTGTCAAATGGGTCGAGAAGCAGGAAAAAGAGAGTTTCGTGGTCCTAGATTTTACGTGCTTTGAAACGACATATATGCATCAAATTGAATTTTCAGTTTGAAAATGTATTAGTAAGGGATCGGTGAAACGGAAAAAAAATTTAAGATTTTTCGAAATCTCTGTTTCAAAAGTTTCACTAAAAATGGAAGAGGAAATTTTGTAGTTGCTAACAAAATAAAGTAAAATAGAATTCAGTAGAATCCACCGTAGTTTTTCAAAAAAAGAAGAAAGTCGTGGCGGGACCCGCACTCAGGCACGCATAATAATAATGATGGAGAATACGAAAGTAAACTAAATTCTGGTTTCATGAGTAGTTATTCTTGTGGAAACATTGAAACTGTTTTGATATGATTTTTTCGACTTCGCCTTGTCTACCCTCTTCAAATTATGGCGATGAAGCTGAAGATTGCTACTTATTGTTAATTAAAGCGGATGTAGCAGACGGTAAGAGCATCATCAGGGAAATCACACAACTAAATATGTACGTATCAAAAATCTTTTGACACTGAATTCTGTTTAAAAATGTTCAGTTAAACTAAATAATTGAAACCCATATATTCGTAAGCATAGTTCACAATTAGTTTTGTCGTGGAAAGTTTTCAACCTTTTTTGAACTTCTTACAATTAGAACTCTGAAATTCAAGTCTAGGATTATACCAGCAACATACTGGTTCGAATCGAAGTTGTAAATAAAAAGTCATTATGAAGGTGCAATGAAACCGAAAAAAACCTGATCCAATGAGTCATAGAAACTCTAGATACTGGACTTATATTCTTCCAAGGGTTATTTATATTGCTGAGAGCTTTTCGATTTTGAATTTGATTGAATAAAGTATAAAGCAAATCGAAAATGCTCCGATGAAAAATGAACGAGTAGTGAAACACTAAAAACTCTCGAAAAAAAGCTCTAGTGAAAAATGGCAAAATTTGCAGTTTCAAGGACTGATTAGTTGAATGAATGCATGTCTCTGACAATCTCACTCGGAAAAAGTAGCACAGAGACATTTGGAAGAGCCTAGGAGTCAAAAATCATCTTTTTTGTAGGAAAATTTGATTCGTGGCGGGACCCGGAAGGGTTACAGGAGCAAGGTGGTGATGCGCTCTCCCGACAAAATTTTATCCAATCAAAGTCAGCTAACTTACAAGTGTTTTCAGTTTGAAAAAAAACAGAAACATTAGGAGAAGAGATGTTTATAATGTATCATTCAATATTTTTGCTACAAATCCATTCCAATTATAGAACGTTTGAAACAGGTAAATTCAAGATTAACTGACAATCAGTTATAAAATTTCCATTTGTAGTATTTATCAAGGAATGATTTCTCAACGTAACGGACAGGAAAATAAGCATTTAGGCATCTGATGAAAACGAGAAAAAATTCGAATTTTTGAAATTCATACGTACTATCTTGAATGTCAAAATGACACTCTTCAGCCGGCAATGAAACAGATAATTATGCTAGTTATCAGTTTCACGAATAATTTTACACTAAAAATAAATTCCCTGTTTCAAATTTTCCACAAATTACTTTGAAAACTTGCATAGTTGATACTTCTTTCGGAATTTTCCAATGTCAAAAAAATGGCGTTCTTGCCGTTAAATAGTTCTCTGTCCTAAATAACATCTCCGTTTCCAGCCTAAGCTATCCTCATAAAGCCTCTCTTCCAAGCCAGGTCTAGACGTTCCTTATGTTAGTCACTGGACGAGAAGAGAAAAGAAGACACTCTATTCGACGAAGACAATAAAGGACAAAACAATGAGTGGATACGATTCTTGAATCCTTCCTTACACATCTAAGCCCTTAACCCAAAACCTAGCATGAGATGACGTGAACAAAGATGTTCTCTGGATATCTCAATCGACATCATCTGAATGTGTTCTTTTGTTGACTAAGTTCGCAGTTAGTCATCATTAGGTTAGGGAGAATTGGATGGAATGGGACTGGGGATGGGAGAGGGGGAATAGGAGGAGATATCTGGGTGCAGTTACTGACACGTTGCAGTCGCTCCGAAAAATCTAGGTCATGATGTTACTTCTACTAGTGTTGTTGCATGTTTAATTCTAATCAGACGGATAATATGAAAATCAACAAGAATTAAAAAAAAAATTTTAACCGCGTATCAATTAGTTTTACGAGAAACAGTGAAAATTGAAAAATCTGGAACTGGACAAAAAGATAAGCAGCGAATGAAATTTATCTGTTTTTTCTCAAACGCTGACAGTTGAGCTTGCAGTCCGATCGTGATCTCTCGGTGTCTCTGTTTCTCTGCGTCTCCACACGCGCTCTCACTCTCTCACACGTTGCCACCTAGCTCTCAAATGAAATTGAAAGGGAATAATAAATATAAACTAGCTTTTTGTAAAAGTTAGGGAAGTCAACGTCAAATTCAATGACAGTATTGTTTTAGTTCGAAAAACACTGGTCAGAAAGATGTGGGGCTCCAGCGACGATTTTCTGTTTTCCTCACAATCAGACGACGGAATCAAACAGATATTTAATCAAAGCAAATCGGGAGCGAATTAAATATATTTTTAATCGCGTACCAATTAGTGTTGCGAGAAACAGGGAAGATTGTAATATCCGGAGGAGTTGGATGAAGAGATACATAGGATATTTCAACTCATTTTTTGTAGCAGTCTGATTGTGCGTATTCTTCTTTTTGCTATCTACTACAAGAGAATTCACGAGAATTACTATCACATGGGAGTGAAACAGTTTTCCAATTTGATGAAAAAACACAGATTGGAAAGCGGAGGGAGGGAGTTCCAGTGTCAGTTTTCCGTTTTCCAGAATGCCCCTAGTAACTTGGACAATATGATTGTTAGTAATGGTCATACAGACCATTTAAAGAGATCCTACTATTCGAATTCGCCCACCAAAAAGTGAATCAACCAAGAAATCGCTGCCCCGGATCACCGGCCACGACCCTTTTCCTCGAGGATTTCGAAATTATTTCGTACTCATTTTCCAAACCGATCCCTTTTTTCTCATGATTAGTCAAATTAACAACATTATATGTTGCTGTGTGAGCCATATTTCTGATGAATCAACCAAAGGAATGTTTTCATGGTAAGCATAATTCACTGTTTCTCAAATGATCTATTTTGATGGTGAAACAGATACTTCTGTTGCATACTAAGTTGACGAAACTTTTAATTTGAATATTTCAAACAAAATGTTGGGAATGTTTCAATGTTAACTGGTTATTATAATACTAATCTTTCTTATAATATAAAAGAGTAGTTTGAGTATGTGTGTCATTCTGTCGTTTTGTCCGCAATGGTTAAGATACGGCGGCGGCACCTCCATCGCCGTCCCTGTTTGGTGTCGGCCGCTGCCCGAGTATAAATAGAGCGTGCCCGGTTCAATTACCCAAGTTTGAGGTCGGAAAATTTTTCCAGCCAACCGAATATGCCGTTTGATACAAATTTTGAAAGATCTTCTTCTGGGGAGACGAGAAATGTAGAAAACTAGCCAAAAGAGCCTCCGGGTCAAAAGTTATGAGCGATTACAGTGGAAAATTAACATGAAATGGAGACTTCGGGATGGAATTTGTGTTTCCCATGAGGAAAATGAAAAGAGACCTACTGCTGATACAGGGGAACACGTTTTCTACTTCAGCTCCACTGTTCAAAAAATGTTCAGAGCAGAAAAAAGCTTTTTTGTTGACGTGCGGAGTCGAACTCGCGGCCTCTCTGCTGCGCGCTGCCCTCACTATCCACTAGGCTGTCGGTAGCCGGCCTGTTGGTCGACAGGGGAACGGGAGCGAGCAGACGCTCTCTTTCTGTCTCTGAATCTGTTAGCGCAAAGAAACCAATGGATGGTGATTCAGCTTCCAGCGTACAACTTCATTCAGTCTTCCGTTCAGAAAACTTTTTTCCCTCCCAACTCTGATCAAGTACGGAAGTCAGAGCAGAAAAAACCTTTTTGTTGACGTGCGGAGTCGAACTCGCGGCCTCTCTGCTGCGCGCTGCCATCGTTATCCCCTAGGCTGTCCGCATTCAGTCAGTTAGTCGACCGGGGAGTAAGGAGCGAGCAGACTATTTCTCACGTTCTTTACCTGTTTTTTGTGACAGCTATTATTGTTTTCTGGGAAAATGAACAACTTGACCTAGAAAATGCAAGCCGCGACGCGTGGGTCTCGCAGCGTTACAGTCAAGTTTTTCGCCAAGTTGTCATGCGCCTTTAAAACAGTAACCCAAAAATCAAAAAAAATATGCATTGGAAACCGTATGCCGTTTTAAAGGCAGATAACAACTTGGCGAAAAAACTTGACTGTAGCGCTGCGAGACCCACGCGTCGCGTGTCGCATGTTCTAGGCCAAGTAGCTCATTTTCCTAGAAAACAATAATATAGATGTTCAAAAACCGGAATTCAAATTTGGGTTATGTCCTTCCGCTCTAGATTAGACCTCAAGAGAACTTTCTACCGTATCTAAGCGTAAACTAAACGTAAATAAAGTTGACCAGCTTAGACACCGATAATTGAGATTTCCAGTAAATTGGGACACTCTCGGTCAGGAGATAGTGATTCGCATTTTTTTTTGTAGGCAAATCAATGGCAGAGTGGAAATTATTGGTTTTTTTTAGTGCCAAGGGTGACTCTTATCGACTAGGCGATTAGTTCTCTGTTGGTATTCCATCAGTGAGTGGAAAAAGGCACAGACCCTCTTTTGCTGTCCCTATTTGGGATTTGACGTACTTCCTGAATATGTTCACAGTCAGTCCTGTTCCTTCCAGCCGGACGATCCATTTGTGCAAAAACAGAGGAAACCCCTCATAATGAATTCCCGAAATTGCGAAAGTTGAGATTCGAACGCGGCATTGCGTCTTACCATGAATTTAATTTTGCAATGATTCGCAATTGTATTATTGTTTTTTTGCAAACTGAGCTACGTGGCCTAGAAAACGCAATCCGTGACGCGACACGCAACGCAAAACTCTTGCAGCGATCACAGTCTAATTTTTCACCAAGTTGTTATGCGTCTTGAAAAAGTAATTCAAAAACCAAAAAAACTGCGTTATAAACCGTATTCTGTTTTAAAGGCGCATAATATCAGGTCTCCTCAATTAGAATCCCGAGTAGGTATCCTAAGAAACACGTCTCTCGATTCAAATCCGTAACATTTTTTCTAGGTTCACACATGATAAGAACCGGTTATTAAGAGTAATTTAAAATAAGCGTAATCCAGCTGGAACCGGCGGCGATAGCCGCCGGAGCCAGGCTGGTTAACAATAAACGTGATATTTTTATATTACTAAATCAAAATTCTACATTTCAAAATTTCTATTCAAAAACTTCCGGAAACAGGAAAACTCACTACCTATCCTACGTCGACTCTTTCCCTTCCTAGGACTAGGAGCACTTTTAAATGCATTACATCTCATTGAGAATTCAAGGAATCAAATATTGAAAATGGAGGAAGCAGAACTCGGATCTCTGATTCTTATTCTAGGTCTCATTGTCAGTTCCGAGAACCTTGTATCTAGTTTGGTGTCTTTCTCCTTTCTGGGATTGTGGTTTGCTTTTTGTGTTTTTATGGAACGGGTGCTCAATATGCATAAGGACGGAAAATTTTCTTGGAAAGCGAGAATGATTTGCACAATAGAATAAATGAGTACACTGTACAGTTTCAAAAAGGTTATAACAGCTTTGAAAAACAGCAATTAATCTGCTCCGACATCAAGTGGCTGAATAAATTATGTAGAAAACAAATGGAAATTGAGAGCATGAGAAGATTTTTTGATTGATTGGTTAATAAAATTTGGTTGCAGTTTCAAGAAGTGTTCATGAGAATTATGTAAAATTTAAAATCAATCCGTACGGAAATATGATAGAAAAATTAATGCTCATGTTCGACGCGACCGACGAGTCTCGCAGCGCTTTCAGTGGACGTTTCTTCTAGCCGCTATGCACTTTTTAAGAGTCGTACAGCCCGTTTTGGAGTCGAATTCGCAGTGCACAGTGAAGACAACTACTAGGCCACAAATTTCTGATCGCTGCAAGACCCAAGCGCGTGGCGTCGCCAGAACCTTCCATTTTGTTCCGTTTTTCGCGCCGTTTCCTGGACATTATTCTGGTGTGAAAGGTTCCATAGTTCTTCTAACTGAAAAATAAGCCACAGTTTCAAGAAGACCTTATATAAGTTTTGGAAAACAGAAAATAAATGTTACCAAAAAAATTGACATCGTGTCAACGTACTGATTGTGAGGAACATTTCCCCCGGTCTTGTCGCGATCTTTCGTGTATTTACATTTGTTAAATAGTACTAGAGATTTCCACGTTTTTGGATATTCTTATTGTCTTCTTCCGATACTACAGTAATATTGGCTAGAGATTCAGTAAAAATGGACACTTTGAAACAGTGGGAAAACATCTCAAAATCACAAAACATAATCAGAAGGTTTGTAGAACAGAAATGCACTAATTCAAAAATGAGCTTTTGATATGCAAAGTTCGTTTTTTCAAAATAGTAACACTCGTAAAAAACGTTTCGTTGTGAGTGAGTGATGTACAGTCTCAAGTTCTCTTCATAGTCATATTGCAAAGAAACAGATCTATTCCAGCATTTCATTTTACATTTTATAGAAACGAAAAATTTACTTTAGCTCTACAAAAAATTGATCCGTGTTTTTCAGTTTCACTCCGCTTTTATTACATTTCCACTGACTAGGAGAGAAGTTGTTTGGCCTTATGTGATATCAAGACGTAGTTTGAATGCGAATACCATTTTCAAATTTTTAATTCATATTCATATTCAAACTTTCAATGTGAATTGAAAATTTAGAATTCCAAATTCAAAGTGCGCATATTCCTCATCTCATGCTAATTGTAGTTTGCAAACCAACAAGAACGCGGCGAGGAACAAAGAAAAGGGAAACGGAGAAGAGGAAGGACAAGTAAGGGGAAGTAAACATGACTCAATACTTCCTGGTTATTGGAATATTTTTAACTTTGTTCCTTTTTCATGAGTCAGGGATCAGGTGATTCGCGAACTACAACACGGAGACACAAACTGCACATCGGTTTCGATCGCGCTCCAATTTAATCATTGTGGGAAAATAAATTGGCTGCTGGTTTTTCTTGGCTGAGTATTCAACGGAGAAACGTTAAAGCGGGGTTGGCCTAAAATTTGAATAAGCTTAACCGTGTCTCGTTGAATACTCAGCCTAAGCAGCCAATTTATTTTCCCACAATGATTAAGTTGGAGCGCGATTGAAACCAATGTGCAGTTTGTGTCTCCGTGTACAACAAAATATCAAAAAGCAAACGTTTTAGCAAGGAATCATCCTGATACCAAATGATTTTATTACTGCCCGTTTTTTTTCAAAATTGTGATGTCATGGCGGTGAAACCGAAGCTTATATCAAAATGTTGCATTGTTGACAAATTTAGCATAACTTGTCATTTTCAATTCAAGAAAAGAGTTCCATGAGAATTTAGTTCTGTTTCAATTTTCACGCATCAACGAGATCAGAAAGTGAAAGCAATGTTTGCTCTTAATCTTTTTTAGACAAATGCATCGACTGAAACTTGAAAATAGCTAGCACAGTTCATGTATTGTCTACAATTTAAAGCGCTGGCAGTTGGTTAGCGGGTCTCGCCACGAGCAGATGCGAGAGAGTGAGAGCGGACTCGGAGACGCAGAGAGAGAGAGAGAGAGACGCCATTCGAACTGCGAACTGAACCGTCAGCGTTGGAAAACCAGGTAATATATACTTTTGCATTGTTCTGTTTTAAAAAATGCTTAATGACTCTTTCCGGAGAAAAATAATTGCTACTTTGATACATTCTGTAACAAAACATTTCATGTTCTACATACCTGAATACCAGAAAACTTTACAAACGTTTAACAATGTAAATGTCATCATGAGGAATCAGAAAGTTGTATGTTACCACAAGCGTAATAATAAATTAATTGTATCTTTAACGAAGCAGATATTCAGCTTGAAACAGATTTTTTTTTAAATAACCGTAAATTAACATCAATTTTTCAAAACTTTATGTTATAATGGCAGTGAAACCGCAAATTTATTCGAAATTACTAGATTTTCGAAAAATATGAAAGGTATTTAGTGATGAAAACGACTTGGTTGTCCGCAAAAATACTGATTCTTTGAAAACATGGCGTCCAGACTCCGAAAAACCATTGTGAATTATCCACTGCTATCAGATGGATGAGCATGTTCGAAAAATTTCTGATCTATACTCTCTCTTTTAAATTTTCAACCTCAAAATCAGAACTACTTCTAAATATCACAGTTTTATAGCCGAGATACCCAGAAGGAAGAGTTTGCTTATTGCAGAAAATCTTTCATTGCGTTCCCGGTCAAAGAAGTGTTCGTAACATCAGATATGAAAAAAACAATCGTTTGATCAACTAAAATGCAAAACCTTGGAGACTGTTTGAAACGGAAGAAAAGCAAAACAATGATTTGCATTCTTGTCATTGCTTATTGTCCTGTTTTGCACAGAAAATTCTTACCAAGTGTATTTATATGTTGCGCATTAATTTTTGTAGAATGTCGAATCTTCAAATGTTGGCAATGAAACTGAGAATTAGGACTTATCGGGATCAAATTTTGTTTACCGATTCGAAGGATGACAGTTTCGATCGGATTTCAATTTCATTTCTGTTCCAGTTATTCTACTACTTCATCATTCGCAAAAAAAGTTTACTAACTATTGTGATTTCGATTATTCCCACAATTTTAGCATTAGTTCTTCCAGCTTGCTGGCCTTGATTTCATAAAAGAAATGGTCTCGAAGCGGATTGTTAACCTAGTCGCTATGCATTTTTGTACCGCATGATATCATTGAAAAAGCCGCGTTGCGGTTGCGTACAAGGATTTTTCATCAGAAAGAAAAGAGTTTTCGACTCCGCGAAAGGTACCAACGAGAATATTCGCAACTTCTCACGTCCAAACTGCAAATTTTCGCAACCAACTGATCGAAAATTCGCTGAAATTTCGGAATTTTTTGCATGGACAACTAAACATAACAGTAAACATGAAAAGTTGTAAAATCTTAACAATTCCCTTTGAAACAGAGAAAAATTGACAAAATTTCTCAAATGTTAAAGTTCAAGGTGTATTTAGTCTTCCGTTTCAATCGTTCCACAATCAAAGTTCCGCGGGCCATTTTCCTATTCTCTAGGACACTTTCGTACCTCTCACCAAAAAACTACAAGTTCCAATAAATATTTTTAAAAAAAGAGCAGAAAGAGATGAAAGGAAGCCATGAAGGACATCATCATCATATTGTCGCCTTTTCCATATCAACATCATCAAGAAAAGATATCAGAAATAGACATTGAATACGCACGAAGAAAGAGAGGGATTAGCGGGGTTCTATGGAAACTGATAACTGCAAAGTGACACAAATGACAAATGTATTCAATTGTGTTCTATTCTGGGAATAGAATTGGAATCAGAATTAGAATTAGAATCCCTTGGTTCTCATCTTGCTTACGTCTTTTCATGAATGAATTGATATCATGATCACTACTAGCAAATGTATCCAAGTCAAGATCAAAACCCATCTTCTACTTCCCAAATGATAATAAGGAAGAAGACGAAGGGACCAGTGGGTGGAATAGAGCGAATTGCCGAGTCTAACGACTCAAAGACCTCTCAGACATGCCGAAACAAAAACATTGCAGGGTGGCCAGGCCAGACTGCAAGCAAGTTCAACCGGAAGAAGCCATTCCACTTGCCCTGAGTCATGAGACTCGGAAAACGCAAAAGGATATGAATTATTCCATTAGGAGACGAGGGTTGTGCTTGATTCACTCGCTGAAGGGGGTCTACCTGACGGCACGTGATTGCTGGGGGAATGAGGGAGGAAGAGGGCATTTTCGAGAAGGTTTAGCTGGGAGCAACATGGAAATTCTTCAGCTGGAGTTGGTGTGGTTTTGAAATGGGAGGTTTCGAGGTCGCACGGTTAGAAAAACTGAATAGCTTTCGAAAAAATGACAAATTAAGTTCAAATGGAAAGAAATGTGGAGCAATATGGAAAGTGTTTAATTGTAAGTAGAGATCTCGAAACAGTGTCCTAGTGTTTGGTATTTTCGATAACTTTTTGTTAGATTACAATCGTCTTGAAGAACCACGTATTGAGAGTTCCAGTGAATAAGATTACCTCAGAACACATTGAAACCGGAAAGTTTTCAATACTCAGATTATACCGTATCATGAATGATACTGCGGGAAATATATCTTTTGAGAAACAGAATTTGTTTAAAAAAAATAAAACTTCCTTTAAGAAATCATGTTGTAAGGATTTTTCGTAAATTCTATAGAAAAACATGGAAACCGATGTAATGGATATAGGCATTTGGTCTCGCCACGACTTTCTTCTTTTTAAAATTTGGTTTTTCAAAAAAATTTGCAAAACTATCAGAACAAAATGAAAATTTTATCGGGAATGGCGGCCGTTTTTGAATCTCGAGTCTTACAATTTTAAGAACAAAAACAAATGAAAATGAAATTGAAGTAAACAGTAAGCAGTTTACGAATGAGTGTAACCGTAACCCAAAGTCGCGCTGCGGGACCCACTCTTCTTTCATATTCATGTTACACTAGAAACTTCCTCATATTTAGTGTTTCTAGTATTTCTATCAGTTGGTTGAATATTTATCACTGATATTGAATAAAATATGAGATGCTGCATGTTGTCTACGTTTTTGGCACGATAAAATGATTCAGATTGCTGGAAAACTAGAGAAATTCTGAACCTGAATTTGAAATCCGAAATTCACGAGTTTTCAGAAAAGAAAACTTGATTTTTCTGCCTTTTCTCACGTATCAGAATTACGAAATTCTCTCACAACTATAGTTTTTGTTAGAACGGAAGAAAAATCAGCCAGAAAGTTGGAAAACAAGAAATAAGAGCGTGCCAAATCTCACATTGAAAAACTCGAAATTTGCTGTCTGGACAGCGGAAGTTTAGGCGGTTATTAGAGGGGAAAGAAGAGAACGGATTCGGGGAAAAGAGAACCAATTAGCAGGGAGATAGAATGAGATGATTGAGATGAATACTATAGAGGAACTACATAGGAGTAGTGAAGCGCGAAGGAAAAATTTGGAAAAGGTGGATTTGAAACAGAGAAAAAATGATCAGTAGAACTAAGTGCACGGATGTTTTGATGTTTTTACAAAATTTCATCATTAGACACTAAAATATGTCAAAACGGAAATGTCAATTGGCTGCGTACGTTCGTCTTGACTCCTCAATGTAAACGTATTTAAGCTCGTTGACCTCGAAACAAGCAGTACTGTAATCACGTGGAATACTCAAGAAACGAACGTACGTAGTCAACGTTTTATTTCATAGTGTGGCACCTCGATATTTTGCAACGCGACGGTTCCTAACTGTAACGCTTCGCTACTCAAGACGTAAGTAAACACAATTATTTTTGAAAGTTTGGGACTTGAAACTCGAGGAAGCGTTTTGAAAAAGATTTCGATTTGCAAAGTGAAAAGTTGAAAAACGTAGCAGTTGTGAAACGTCGCGGTCAAGTTGAAGAGTGGGTAACGAATAGCGACAATGTAGAATTACGCTAAAGTTGGTATATCAAACTGCAATGTCAAAACAGAGTCTTACCGAGTAAAAACTGATGGAAGTTCAAATTTTATGAAACTTTTGAAACTGAAAAAAGTTTTCAGTGAAATTATCAAAAACAAAACTTATATGTTTCAAATGTTTCTCACAAAAATGGATATTTCTTTTCTGCAATTCGCCTATGTCAAAAGATATAAGACAGAAATTTTCAATTTTTGTTTTATTTGCTCGAAATATAGACCTGTCATCATTCTGGACTGGTGCGAATTTCTAATTTGCTCTCGTTTTGGAGAAAAAAGCGTGCAAAGTGGTCGTTTTTTTCGAATCGCCGCGCTCGGAAGGTCTGCGTACCGCAATTGCATACCGTAGTCCACTCATTAATTATTGTTTACGTTTTATAATCTTTTTCAGGAGATCTTCAGCGTAATTCTTGAGTTTTCAATGTAAACAACTCGAAGTTCTTGGCATCTCCAAACCAGTGATCAGTGTTTCAGCGTTGAATTCTGAGGCAATGAACGTACGAAGTCAACTGATTCACTAATAACAAAAATGTAGAATTACGCTAAAGTTGGTATATGAAACTGCAAAGTAGAAATTTTCTCTGATCAAGTAACAAACTGATGGAATTCAAACTTCACGGACTGTTTGAGACTGAAAAAAGTTGTCAGTGAAATTTGTCAATAAGAAGTAATATCAGTTTCAAATGCTTCACAAGAAATATTCTCAATATTTTCTGCTGTTCTCCTTGTTTCAAAGTAGTTATTCTATAAGCTTGCCAACCGAGTCTCACAATCCGTGCTTCTCAATATTCATCTTCTTCTTCGTCCCGTCCGCCATTCCCCCTCACATTATCCCAACAATGCAAATTTCCGTCCCCTCCACTCCCTTCCACCGTCACTTTTACGACTTGGT
>LR567271.1:16328-28608 GCA_900536345.3 Caenorhabditis sp. 39 LS-2015 | reverse complement strand
TTCCAGTGAACACGACGAAAACAGCCGTCTTCTCCGAGCAAAATACGACACAAACATGGAATTCAATCACGTGTTCGTTTCCAAGTTTTGCTTCTCCCCCGTTTTTCCATAAATTTCAGAAACTGACACTGGATTGTGGGAGCCGGTTCTTTGTCTCAATTTTCGCAGAATTCTGATTTTGTTATGGTTGGAATCTAGCTGGTATTTCGAGATAAAAAGAGAGTCTTGGTCGCTTGCGACGAGTAATTAGACGTGTCTTTTGATGCTCTAGTCGGACGACAACTAGAGAACACTTCACTAACTGCCAGTTTCCAAGCAATTATCAGAATCCAGAATGCTCCGTGATATTTTCACCGGCGGCGTCATGGTTGAGTGAGTTCTTCTCGTTTTTTGAGTTTCATCATCCCTTTTTCTCCAGTGCCTACTACTACAACTGCACCGGAACTTCTCCGTTCACTGTGAGCAAGAAACTGATCGGAGCAGTCTACCTGAGCATCGGCCTCGCCTCTCAGATCATCTACCTCCTTGTTCTGTACACACTGTTCAAATCGAAGACTCTCATCAGCCATCCTTGCTACAAAATCATGTTTTGCTTGGGAATTCCCGACATTCTCTGTCTTATTTTCTGTGCTGATTTCGCGGGAGTCTACTCTATTTATGGAGTTCATCCTTGCTACGCAATCAACTTTACATTTCCAGCTGGATGTGTCACATTCGGTTGGTCAAAACTAGAAATGGTTCAAACTTTAATCTGTCCCAGGTCTCTGGCACATGAGCTGTCTCTACGTGCTGCTTCTCGCCTTGAACAGAGTCTGCGAACTCGTGGCTCCATCGAAATGTTCATTCCTCTTCCGTTCCTGGTGCTTGAAAGTGATTCTCTTCCTCCCCATATTCTACTTCATCTACTTCACATTCTTCACCAAACCAACCTTCTTTCAACCTTCCGTTTCCGCATTTCTTCTGAATCCGATGAGCGAGGTGACAAAGAACTTTCCGAGTGAATACTACACCGTCGAAGCGTACGTCTTCAACAATATCTTCGTGATTGTGTTCATCGGAACCTGCTATGTTATCATCTGCACTTATCTTCTGTACGAGAGTGCCAAGATTCAAATGCAGCAAACTTCGACAGTTGCGAAAAGAGTAAGTGGTCCTTCAAGTCGATATGTCAATATTTCTATTTCAGGTAACCTATCAATGCCTGACAGTTTGCACTTGTCACTTCATCGGATGCTTCCTCTACGTCTACATCCAGTACTTTTGGATGCCAGAGTTTCTCAATATTGTATGCCATCTAGCCTGGATCGGCAATCATAGTCAGTTTCTTTTCCGATTGAGCCTTTCCTAATACTCATCCTTCAGGTCTTCCTCCATACGTTTACATTATGTTCAACCCGTCGATCCGATCTGATATCTTGAATTTGTTCGGAACATTTGGAAAGGTTGATAGCAATAAGGAAAACTCTTCGAGAACGTTCCAAGTTACGAATCTCTCTTGATTCTGACAAACTGATAAATGTTTTCTTTTTGAAATTTTAACTTTAATAATCGATCACAAAAGATTGTGAATGAACAACGCAGAAAAAACTGAAATGGCGGATGCCGCGGTGGCAGATCGAGTGGTTGTTGGGATTGTAGTGGTCGGGGTTGTTGCGCAGGGACATGGTGTAACGGGTGGACATGTCGAAGGAGCTGTTGTGGTAGTCGTTGTAGTCGAAGCGATTTCTGCGTTAGCGATCAGTTTCTATATGCATTCTTAATCTTACCTTCAATATTAAACTGGACAGCATAAGCAATATCCGCGTCAATAGTGAAAGAATCAATATTAGCTGGTAAAGAAAACATGGCCTCGCTTCCATATGGTTCTCTCGCAATGCTAAATTTAAAAAAATGTTCATTTCGATATAAATACCCAATATCATACATTTGGATGTCCCCGACATTCACAATAACTTTATTTCCGCTCCTCGAGGCAAGTTCAATCAACATATCGCTAGCTGGAGTACTAACAGAGGCTGCTGTTGTGACCTTAAGACAATGTAAAAGACTTGATAACAAACAATCTTCATACTAGGAAGTTCACAGGACGTATGTTTTCGCTCCCCCTAAACTTGATAGTTGCATTCTTATCGCTGTCTGGCGGTGCATTTGGAAACCCAGGAGATAGAATGAACCCACTGGTTTCAAAATTTTTTTCCGTTGCCTTTTCTGAATTAATATGAAAATGTGCTTGTTGTTTTCAAAATGTCTTTACCTCCACCAAATGACAGATTAAACTTAAGCGTTTCGGGGGTTTCACTATCTTGTACGATATGAAAATATTCAGTTTGCAGGAAAAGCTCATCAACACTCAGAGTTGGGCTGGAAAACAACACAGTTATACGTCAGAAAGAAACTAGTGAGTGATAACATACTCATTGACATACAAAGTGGACCTGTTCTCTAATTCTTCAGGCAAACCAGAGTAAATAGTGAACGAAGCACCCTTAAAATATTCGGTCATGATTATCAACTTTAACATTGAACAACACTTGGATTCCAGTTTTTGATTGTTGATCCAGTAGAGTTTGCAAATACTACAGTATACTTTGAAGAAGATTCCACAGAAAAAGAGTCCTTTATCACCTGATAAACACTCATGTTAGCGTAATCTACAAAAATGTTATCATTTTCACTCGTTTTTGAAGTTCACAAACCTTCATTTACCGAGTACACTTTCCCTGCTAAATCGCTGGGGTTAAAACCTTTTGTGCATATCCTGAATCCTTTTGTTGAGCTTTGCACAGAGATATTTTCTGTGCGAGGGTTCTCTCTAAATGCGAAAACTATCTCATGGATATGCGTTAAACTTACAAAGGAGTTCCTTGGCCAGTAGTTGACATAATCTCTATGCTATTATAAGACTTCTGGTCTCCAAACGGAATTACAAAAAACAGATCGGCTGTCAACCTTGTTGGATTTTCTTCATCATTACAGTCCTCTATGCTGTTCAAAGCAATAAGTTCGCCTGATATAACCGAAATCATGCCCAAAATAAGTAAGAACTTCATTCTGAAATATTAGTATTTAATTAAAACAATACCCTGATGATAAATAATAATGATCGGCATCGAAATGAATTTTTTTAATATTTTAGAAGTTATCAAAAACGTTTGAAAATGGCGAAGAAATTTTGGCATTCCCATTTTATACCATACTCTATTTACATAAAACAAAAGCGAATAACGGGGATATGACAAACTCAAAAAAGCCATAATTCATTCTTTGTTCAGCGATGAATGTTGCGGTTTATGGGATTCAAACCGAGTTTCTTCAAGCTATGAGTAACTGTTTTATGACAGTATGGAAGAGGAAAAATGGGAATAAAGTTAGAAGCGGAGAATAGGGAGAGATGGTGAGGGAAGACAACGTGCGTTTTGGAGCATCTGATTCGTTTTTGATTCGCATTTTCAAAGACTTCGGATGAAATGCGGGTGACTTTCTGGAAGATGAAGGCTGCGTAATCATAGTTGCATTTGGAGGAACGACTCCACTGTGGCTCCGATTATTGATTGAATTCTGAAAAAATTACTACATTATAACCAGACATAAACTCCTGCTTACTTTTAAATACAACACAGTTTGATTCAAATTGTGTTGCACATTCCATAGAAGACTACCAAATGCTTCTTTGAACAAACTGAAAACATCATTAGTTATATGCTTGCTTAGCTTCAGATTCTGCAATGAGAAATCTCGCAGAACAGCACTTTTTAGAGGTGATAAATATCTGAAGTTGAATTGAGAATTTTTGAAAGACCATAAAAGAACAATTACATTCTGGAATATCAGAATATCGATTTTATGCCATCATAGCTCCGAAAAGTACAGTGAAAACCAGGAGAGCATTGATTCCAACCATTCTAGACTTTTGAAAATCTAATGACATTCAAATATGCAGTTTCATAATTTATCAACCCAAAATGTTATCATCCTTTAAAAAAATGTAAACAGGAATCAGTACCTTTCATTTCCAGCAAACGTTTCTTGTCTTTCCCTTTGTCCCCTTCCCAACAGTTTCCACTTTTTTTCAGTACAAGAAACTTCTGGACTTTGCCCTTCCTAAATGACAAACATTGGAAAGGGTGATAAGCTTTTGTTAGCTTATCAATCAAAACTCATCAGTTGATCGGTTTCTTGTCTAATCTTCCGATGTCAAAAAGACGTTTCTGATGTCTTGGTCACTATGATTTTTTGAACAGTTTCGGCTTTCTGATGATGTCGCCTCGATGGCGTCAGCCAGTTCAACAGTTTAGGTCGAATGGCCAACTAGCACTACTTTATTAATCTAGATCTGAGAAGTCAACAGAACAAAACAGAGTGTCAACGAGGCGAATAAAAATATCTAACAGGGAACAACAGTGATTCTAGACGAAGCTTTCGGCTCCAAATATTGACTCTTGGCTACAATTGACTTCAGTTGTAGCTCAAGGTTCGGAGCGTTGTCGCTGCTTGTTCTCACGACCATATCAATGATTTTGATACTCGAGTTGTTGATTATTCGCTCGAAAAGTGTTATCAGTTCCCTGAAGAATTATGTTTAAAAAAATAATTGTCATCATGAATAACAACGTACTTTTCGGTTTCTGACGTCATAGACTCTAGAATTCGGAGTTCCAGGATGCAGCAATTTAGATGTGAAACATGGAAGACATCCGAGTTAAGATGTCCTTGACAATAGATGACAAGGATTGTGAACCGAGCTGCTCGAAAGCTCTGAGCCAGTTGGAAAAGATTGACGGACACATTCTCTCGGTCATGAAAGTCTCGAAACACCCGAATCGAGTCGAGTCCATTTAGCTCAATGAGAGTCTTTCCAATGTGGATTACAGGAAAAAGTTCTCGATGGTCTCTGAAAATCTAGAAGTTTTTTCGTTCATCTACAGTGTTACCTTATGAAATACCAAAACCTTCTGTCAGCCAATTGCAATCTGAATATATCTTCACATTCCAGATGTCGGAAAACTTCGGCGAGGACTACTGTGGGAAGCTCTTTGAACTTTTCCAGGAATCGGGGAGGCAATGGATCCGAATTCGGCTGAAGGACGTTTCGGGAAATGAGTTCGCGAGCCGGGAGATATTCGGGGAGACCGAGTAAGAATCGGATGATCCTGCAACTCGGCGAGCTGAGAATGAAGTCGACGAGCCAGCGGGTTGCAAGTCGAAAGTCCCTAGAAACACGTGAATGAGTGACAGACAATCTTTCCGGTTCTCACTTACATATTCATTCTTGCACTCTCCCTGAGATCCCTCCAACACGTCCTTTTCATGAATCATCCCCTCGAAACGCCCTTTTATAGGTGCCAGCCAGAAAGGATAGAATCTCCCCCTTTTCGTCCTCATAACCGAAACACAAATTCGCTGGGATCAAACGGCGGCGCCAGAATGTCATCTGGGCCCCCGCCACCTGTTCGACCGCACCCATTCTTATCAGAAGAGATAGTCGCAAGTGCGTGTACTGACGGTCTCTCGGCCCCTGATGACGACACGAAGAGAAGAGAAGAGGAGAATGGAGAAGAAGAAGCGAATGGAGAAAACGAACGGATTGTGGAAAGAGGATCGTCCTGTGGAGTTTGTGTTCTGCATCTGTGTCCATCTTGGCAAGGCTTGAATGTGTTTTGGTCCGAAGGAATCTGGCAGAACACATCTCAATCCTCCGGAATGCAAGTGTCCATGTCATCTGATGACTGCGAACAGTCGAACAGCTGAAGGGTCTCGACACGAATACCATATTACAAAAATCTAGTTTCGAAAGTGTTCGGAACTGTGGCCAGTGCTCATTGAAGACAGGCCGCAACCCGCATCCTCTTCCCATTTCATTCTTATCAAATTTCGAGTAGACGTGGAGTAATGAGAAAACAGTTCCTGTCTTGATATGGGAAACCTGCTGATGGCAGCACGGCGATTTGAAATCAAACAATCAACTTTCAAATGTTGGGAATTTATTCCGATATAATAAATAGAGTTGATTGTGAAATAATCATGAATGAGAACAGTTGATATGACAATAGAACATTACCAGTATTATAAATGAGAGAAAATGATGTTCAGTGTGGTGGGAGAACGACGATGTGCGTGCGGTTCGGATCGAGGTAAACGGCGCCGCGGGCGATGGCTTCAAGGGACGCTTTAACAGCGGAACGGTTTCCGTGAACTTTGGCGAACAGAACGACGGATCCGATCGATGGTCTCAGCACGACTTGCCGGAACAAGTCCAAGAGTTCACTGAAACAAAAACACATGTTTCAGTGTGAGAAGATTCTAAACGAACGCGACTTGGTCTTCCTGAACTGGGGTCGACAGACGTATTTCAATCTTGGTGCAAGTGAGATCCGAGATGTGAAACTGCTCAGCTCGTAGTGGACCGAAATGAGCAATCGAAAAGATACGGAATCGAACTTTTCTGAGACTCGCACCCAGCTGATAATGGTCTAGATTGATGCTGAAACGAATTCAACTTGATAAATATCTAGATTTAGGAAGTGCTCACCTGCGTCTGCCGCGTACAACTTGGATATTTCCGTTATCTTGCAAAAAAATTTCTCCTTGCTCTATGAATCGGATCGGGAAGGCTTTCTCGTTATCTCTGATTGAACATAGACATTGCTCGATGTTTGCTAATTTCACGACTTACTCGATAAAGTCATGGAACAGTCTACCCGTCAGCCGCAAATTGTGTGCAGATTGCATATCAAGGTGATTGATGATGATCCCAAAAGGAATCAGGGAAAGGTGCAAGAACTGCACAAGAAACCCGTCGGGTAGAGGCTCGCTGTTGGATCGAACATTGTTGGAATAGATTATCTCCTCGGGACTTTTGTAGGCGATTGCTGGAGGACCAAGAACGTGGAACCGGAGATTCTCAAAGGAGCGAACGACAATTCGGCGGAAAACTGTTGTAACGAACTCAAAGATTCCGGGAGGAGCAAGTCTGAAATGAGAATTTCATCTTCCTACCAATCTCCTCGACTTACCGATCATGTCTATAATCCATGAATATTATATCTGGGAGCCAGTCTCTGAAAATGTTCGCATGCTTCTCCAGACTGTCACAGAATGCTTACCTTTCATTTCTCCGAGTCATGATCCAGTTTTTACTCGGAAAAATTTGGAAGTGTCCTTCGGGAAGTTGCATGCAGTGTTTCAGCGCAGAGACAGATTGCATGTGTTTCTGAAAGTATTTTGAAGTGAAGAAACAGTAAAGAGTAACTGGAAGCAGATGAATGAGTCAATTTTAAATGCACTTAATACCATGCCTTTCAAAAAACGAATGGGTGTACCCGCACCGACGCGAAGATAGGAGATGAAGTGGGCGCAGTGAGTGTACTATCACTCGGTTCATAAAGAGAAGAACACGATGGGCGGGGAGACAAGGAGAGACTGTGTTTGGGGCGACATTGCCAACTTATTGACCTAAACCTTTGTTCTGCTCGTATCTTGTGCTCATTGGCATTAAAACACATGAGAAAACACGGAATTTTGATGATGAAGGTGGAAAGTGCATGACCGGAGATTAAGCAGGTGAGACAGGGACAGGGAAACGTAATCAACTGATATTTATTCGGCGTCTTCTTATCAGTTTTTGATACGAAGATTCCTACTTTCCATGAGTTTAACTAAAGTTGACATGTGGACACGGAACGCGTTTACTTCCTCATTGCAGAAGGTGTCAATGTGTCAGAATGAAGATCCCAAGACAGAAAACACGCCAAATCAGCAGGTTTTTCGTGAAAAAATCACGTTCACTCACCTAAAACATCCTGAGAATTGACTGTATGCGAACGATTGCGAATGTTGATTGGCGAAGAAGACTGCGTGGCGACGCGACTAGACTTTCTGAAAATTTTGTTTTGCTTTCCAAGAGAAAACCGCCTTTGACCTACCGGGATTTGACCTACTCAATTCTTTGGGTCTGCAGATTAGCATTTTAGCAGATTTCTTGCAACAAATTGACAATATCTAAATACGTCACACGATGAGCGTACAATTTGATCTTTCTCTCTTCACATCCTTTCTTATCATTTTCTTCTTGATCATTGCGCTCGTTTCGGTTTCTGTCAATTATATAAACAGGAAACAAATACATTTTGAGGAAGAAAGTGAACGAATGTTGGACAAAGATCGAATGGGTTTAGACCGCTTATCACTTTTTTTGATATTACAATGAAATTTAAAAAAAAAACAAAACAAAAAATAATACTTTTGAAGCAGAAAAAAACAGAAAAAAGGGACAAGCATGATCTATTATTTCTTGGTCAGTTTCTTCATGGCTTGTCGGTTGACAGTTATCGACTGTCTGACGACGACATTGCGGACTTGCTTGCTGCTGATCATCTCCTCCATCGCCTTCTGTAACTCCAGTGGAAGAGATCCAAATGCTTCGCTGCCGATATTGAGCCCGGGAGCTTCAAACGTCGCATTGATCTTTTCGAACATTCCGTTGGTCGGGCTTTTTGCGAAATCAAAGTGCTCGTTGTCGTACTCGATCACGCCTTCCATCGCCTCGTCGTCCAACAAGTTGTTCGCGAAGCACTGATACATCAGTTGCATCTCAATGGGACACTCCTTTATCTCGTCTGGAGACTGCCGAATCAATTCCAAAAACAAATCTTTCACTCGCTGGACGGCTTGCAGATGGTGCTGCGCGTGTATGGCTACTTCCTGAAAACACTTGATAACATGTTCGGAAAGATAAGGAAACCCACCATGATGGAAACCTCGCTAACACATTTCCGGTCCCTCACAAACTCGCAATCACAATCGTCGTGGGTTTTCAAAAAATCTTCGAAGAACTCATTAAAGAACTCTTTGCTGGACGATCGCCCTTTGTAGGGAATGATCTTGTTCTTCAAAGCGAGCAACTTCTCCGTTTTTGTCAATTGAGATATTTCATTCTTTGCAGAGATCTTTCCAGACAGCGTTTTCTGGTTCTTCGTGTTAAACTTTTTGAAGAACTTCAGAAAAAAACATATGTTTACAGTAATTCGTTTCAAAAACTCACATGAGAAGTTGTGTGCTGGATGAAATTCTTTACGGTCTCGTTGATCTTTGCCGCGTGAGCATTCCTTTCCGACTTCTTCCTACTTTTCATTGCCTTGTCACCGAGCAGTTTTTTGAACTCCAGAACATGCGATACAGTGTCTTCAATAAACTTCTCCTTTGATGGATCAGGGTTGTTGGAAGTGTCGCAACAGGAATGGTGGTGACACTGGCACGTACATGGCTCATCCAGATCGCCATCTTCATCTGTATACAATTCCTGCGGATATTCCTCAAACTCTTCGTCATCGGAGTCATCAAATTCTTCAATCAACGGACTAACGGCAAAATACTTTAAATATGCTCGATGTGCCAGATCGTCGACTCGAAGCCCGAACCAATGTGCCATCTCTATTTCTAGCACTGATTGGGTTCTAGACAGTTGAAAATCCAATGCGTTGACAAACTTTCGGCGGCTAAGACTAGCCAACCGTTCCGGAGCAGAAACGCTAAAAATCTTTTTGTAATTGGGACGGACTACTGGTGGTCGATACCTTCTTTTCCCGATTTTCTCTCTCGGTGACGCTCTGAGCTTTCTCTGCAAACGAGAAGCGTGCTGAACATCAGGATCTGTCAGCACTTCCATACGGCGCCTAAAAATAATATAAAAGTTTCAGACACAAATATTAAGAACTCACTCCTCCATATAACTGTTAGCACGAATAAGTTGGCCGTGCCACATCTCCAACGGTTGCTTCTT
Source organism: Caenorhabditis sp. 39 LS-2015 (assembly GCA_900536345.3). NCBI lineage: Eukaryota > Metazoa > Nematoda > Chromadorea > Rhabditida > Rhabditidae > Caenorhabditis > Caenorhabditis waitukubuli. Next base: position 18,830 of record LR567271.1, on the reverse strand, counting down.
CTCCATAATCTTCCGGATTTCACGCATTGCCTTTTGACCTTTCTAAAATGTTCAGAATTAAATATTAAACAACTGAATATCATCAAACAAACTTTTCCCAGTGGTTTGCCGTCTTCGGTCATAAGTCCAAATTCAACTGGAAGTTCAACTTCATCGGCGTCTAATCCGAAACGGGTGTCATCCGAAACAGAATTTCCCATATTTTTTGAACTTAAAGTTCAACTTTCAAAACGAACACTCAAAAATGAACAAAAGACATGGAAACTTTGAAAAAAACCAAAAAAGAAAAGATGGATAATCAATAGCGAGAGTACTGTATTTAAGGCGCAGCACCCAAAACGACAATTTCGCTGCGAGACCTGCTCGTATTTCATCACGCCTCTCTTTAAAATTTTTGAAATTATCCACTAAAATTTCGAACATAAAAACGGCGTCTTCCGTTCGTTTCCAACGATGAACGTTGAAGAATATTTTCCTGAAGGTCTCTCCGTTATACATCCCGATGAAAGTCATCGCGAAAAGCGAGGGACCCGAGAGGTTAGTTTAGGTGAAGTCCGAATTGGCGAAATCTGTTTTTAGGTATTGCAAACCACATTCTCCCCACCGATTCATTGTCACATTTGTTACAAAAGCATCGTGGGCACTGTGAATAATGTCGATTATATTAAACCGTGCAACTGTCAGATGTAAGTTTTTTCTCTTTTCATATGAAAAAGCCTTTGTCAGAATGTTCGTGCACACCCGATGCGCATCTCGCAATAAACTCAAATTTGGTCAAGCAAAATGCAGCAACTGTGGCCAAGGAAGTACTATTCCACGAGCGCCGAAGATGTATTCGTGCAGGAAGGTCGGATCTGTTTCTGGAAAAATACTGGCAGAGAAGCAGAACTGTTCAGCTTGTCACCACAAGGATTTTGATGGGAAAAAGGGAGAAAGAGGAAAGAGTTTGGAGAAAAAGATCCAACCATGTTTTTGCGGGTATATTTCTTTTATTAATCCTCGACGAAATGAAATTACATTCTTTCCAGACGCGTTTATCACCTCGGTTGCCTCACATCTCTCTTGCAAGATAGATCTTCGTGCTCAGAGTGTTCAGTGCTCTATCATGCATTCGAACCAGCTTCTCTGAAACAGTTCCTCAAAAGCAACTGGATATACTATGTCACGTACATCTTCGTTCTCGCTTTCTTCTCTACTCTGTTCGTGATTTCTCTGAAAAACTCTGTTTTGATGAAGCCAGGTGATTACAGTTCCAGAACAAAAGGTAAGTTTTTTGTTAATTCTGCATTCTTCTACAAACAGCTAGCTTTCAGTTCTCACCGGCACGGCCGCATTTTTCCTTGTAATCATCATCGCCTTCCTTGTTTGTGTCCTCAAGTACACATGGTGCAGTGCCATTCCGACCTTTCGTATTACTCACGGAAAGGTGTTTCTGAAGCCGTACAAGAGAAGCAATACTTGGAAAACGCAGAAAAAAGTTCTCGAAACACTCCAGGAGGACGAGTTCGAAGAAATTCCATTGAATGAACTAAAAAAGAATATTGATGAAAACGTCGTCGAGACAGAAGAGGTGAGTGGAGTTTAAAACTTATAGAATCCGATTATTTCTGCCAGTCGTGCGCCGTTGAAGATGCTCGTGGCTGCGAGGCAGAAGACATGACTCTCGGTCAGCACATGTTCGGCGTCTACGCGACCCATCACTCATCCTCGACTCCGATAGACAGACCTCCACTTGGATTCGTTTTCAACTCAGCTTAGATTAAGAGAAAAAAGAAACAGAAACGAATATGAAACCAATTTGCGAAAGACTGAATGTTTTTACTAATCTCACTGCATGTCTCATGAAGTTATTTTTTAAATAAACTTGTCAAGTACTAAATATTTATCATCCTCGCTCTCTTCATTTAATGTTCCATTTCGAAACGGATTTTCCGAACTTTCGAATACTTTGATGATCTCCGAATTTATTTCCAAATATTTCAAAACTTTCAGTGATGGACATTGATGAGTTGGAACTTCTTCATGAGGAACGAGAAGAGCAGCCAATCCGGTATCTTCCGAAGGTTCTGAACGGAGGAATCTCCGGAATCGTCGGAGTATCGTGCGTTTTCCCGATGGATCTGGTCAAAACACGTCTTCAAAATCAAAAAGGAACCGCCAAGTACAGCGGAATCCTCGATTGCTTCCGCAAGTCATGGGCCGCCGGTGCTCCGGGAAGATTGAACCAGATCAAAGGAATGTACAAGGTAGGCTTCTTATTTTCACAAGAAATAGTCTTTTTTATCCCAGGGAGCCTCCGTGAACGTCTTTTTGATTACTCCCGAAAAAGCCATCAAACTGGTCGCCAACGACTTCTTCCGACACGCGTTGATGAAGGATCACACAGAAAGACTGTCGACGCCTCGTGGAATGCTTGCCGGGGCTGCCGCCGGATTCTGTCAAGTTGTAATCACGACGCCGATGGAACTTTTGAAGATTCGAATGCAGCAGTCGAGTGATAAG
>LR567271.1:0-14259 GCA_900536345.3 Caenorhabditis sp. 39 LS-2015 | reverse complement strand
AAAACTGTAGTAGTCGAATCATTTGAATGCATAAAAAGGAATCTGAAACTGCAAGAAGGCAACGTTTATTGTTGATTTTCAATAATAACAAGGCCATCTGGAGCAAACAGACAAATATACATTTGTACAAAATAGTAATTGATGATAATTGAAAACTCCTAGAAGAGCATCATGGCAATGTCTGTTGGATCGATTCGGGAGGTCTGCTTGGCAGCAGCTGTGGGAGACGACGTTGTGAAGTAGGCGGGAGCTGATTGAGAACACGGCGGAGAATTGTAGGAGGATGAATGCGATGCTGCCACAGGATACTGGTTGCCTGCAAATGGAATGATAATGAACAGAATATGACCGTAATCCTTACCAGAACTTCCCGAGTAGGAATGTGTCATTGTGTACTTTGTATCGAGATTCGATGCTGACATTGAGGCTCCGAACATTTCTAATTTCTGTTTGACAGAAGAAAAAAAAACTATCTGTAAACCAGTGAAGTCAAGGGTCTTATAGGAACATGTGTTTGCGTGGGTGAGTGCTGCTGGAATAGGGCATGAAATGGGGACAAATTCGGAAATAATAACAACGCCCCCTATTTACCAAACAACTTCAGGAAAACATACAAAGAGAAATGGGAAAGGAAGTGGTGATTCCTTGAGATCTGACCGCTGCCAGGACTGCCCTTCCCGATTCTTGCCGTATTTATCTACGATTTTCTGTTTGTCCATTCATTCATCGTAATCGCAAAGATTGCGAAATTTCCAACCTCTGATGCAATTCGGCCCGTGACGAATTCGCGGTAGCTCCCTTGGCGGGGCTAGACTCTTTTTGTGGACGGACGGGTTTCATGAGAAATGCGACAAAGGGTTTAAGTGTTAGTCATCGCTGAAGGAAAACAGAAAGCAAAAAGTTTGTCTACCTATCGCGAGTTCTATGATTTGACCGATGGATCGTCAAGAAACTATAATTTATTACATGAGAAACAGGTGACGAAAAAAACAAAACGAATAAAGAACTTTTAGAACGCGGCATTTACGGTCAACTAGACGGGAGCAATGTAGCCGAACAGCTACCTTATTCCTTTCCAAGAGCACGCTCCTGAGCCTCGATCTCCGAAATACGCTGCTGGTGGCGGTCAAGAACCTGAAAATATCCTTTCACAACACTGCAACAATACAATGATTTACCTTCTGGTGGTTCTCGAGCTGGCTCTTGTGGTGCTCGACTTCTTGTTGGATGTGCTCGCGAAGCTCCTGGAGCTGAGCCTTCTGCTTCTTGTAGAAGTACTCGTCCTCACGGGCAGCCTCCATCTTTCCGAAAGCTCCTCCAGCATCACGGATAGATCCTCCGCTGCCTCCTCCACGTCCAGCGCCGTCTCCATGTCCACCAGTGACGGTGCGAACGACAACACCCGACAAACGGGTGGCGGCTCTTGAAACGCTGAGCATTCTGAAATTCAATGACTTAACATTAAAAGAAAAAACGCAACCATCAGACAAAAAGAGAGAATATGAAGAGAACACATGGCGTTGCAATCAACAATGTTCAAGCACGTGATTGAATCGATTGAGTGTATTTTAAGGACACAGAGTTCGACTTTGCGAGCGAGAAAAACAAAGTCATTGAAAAATAGCCAATTTTTCGGAAAAATCGATCAAAGCAACACAGAAAAGAAAGACTTGAAAAGCCTAAAAATGGATGAAGAAAACATGCGCGTTGCCATTGACTGTGTAACTTGGCGTCGCATTCAATGTATGCAGACCGTGATGCATTTTAACTGACGAGCAAAACAAGGCTCGCGCCAAAACTTGTTGGCGCCTGAAAAATTTAGTGTTTTTTCGGATTTCTTGTTTTATTTTGGAAAAGTTTTTAATAAGTTGTTTCTCTTTTTTCGTAAATCAATGGACTTTTTAACCTGTTTGACCCTTACCTAATTTAAAAGCTTTTCTGACTTGTGAGCACTGTCTTCGGTTTCAGAACAAATTTCCGTTTTTCACTTATTCATTTCTTTCTCTAAAAGCTCTTTTTAAAATTTTTGGACAAATTGTAACATCTAACGCCCTTATTCATTTCTGAGAGTATGTTGATCTTGTCGCTTCACAAATAGGATTCGTAATTCATCTCAAGATATTCCTTCGTTTTTTGAATAACCAAATGACACGGTGCGCAAGTACTACGGTAAACATGTGATCTAGCAATGGTGGGAGAGTGGGCAGAAGCCGGGTGAAACTGGAAAAATATATCATGCCGGCCGGAGACACAGGCGTCTCGCGAACTTTGGAGCGCGTGTTTTGAAGAGACGAGAGGAGAAATAAAGGGACGTAGAGAGCGAGGCGCGTTTTCGAATCGATGGATTGCTTTCTGGTCGTTCTGAGCGACGCACGTTTGCATGTTTAGGGTGTAAATCAGTTGTCAATACGCTCGATTTGTCAGTTATCTTCTCCATTCTGATTTTCCAGTTACTCCTATTCCAATTAAGAACTTCCGCTTGCCGAGATGGGCAGGCAGTTCATCGGAAACTATGGTGAATTTTTGATTAGTTATCCGGAAATTCTCGTTTCTCCAGGTGGTCCCGGTCATCTGTATGGGTGCAGAGAGTGTTACACTTATATCACTACCGGACACGAGCTGACTAGTCGTCACTTTAACGGTGAGAAAAGGCTGTAAATGCTTCTAATTGTAAATCGATTTTCCGTTGAATTAGTAAGAAGAAATCTGAAATCTTTGCCATTCAGGAAGCACTGGTCCTGCCATGCTGTTCCGTCAGGCTTGGAATGTTGAGTACGGAAAAGTCGAAAAACGCAAAATGACAACTGGGTGGCATATAGTTCGGGACGTTTTCTGCGTTTTATGCAAGGTAATCACTTAGCGAATAGAGTTATTGGGATCAGAAAGTAGCAGTAATTGAAGCAACATTGATTTATTACACAGGCTAAACTTGGATGGATGTATGAAATGGCGATGGAGGATGAACAAAAGTATAAAGAAACTCAAATAATTCTTGAAAATGCGCTGATAACTATGCTTGCTGAGAATATGAGAGATCCATTGGGCGAAGACGGGTATGGAGATGTTGGTAAATCTGGGTATCACTTTCATTTTCAGTTCTCCACTTATGCCCCCCAATATTGAGAGGCCGCGTATTCGTACGCCTTCAGAAACTTCATCCAGAACTTCTAGGCCGAGCCGTTCTGATTCAGAGAATTCCTACTCAAGCGTCGTCTGATTAACATTTTTCATTTTGTACATATTCAATCTATCTGTAAACTTTTCCGATGTCCCCTCACTAAGTCCCACAATCCGTCTAGATGTTGTCTTGTACATACTCTTTTTTCTAGCCCCTCCTCGGTATAGTCCTTTTTTACTGATTACCTCACACTCCGAATTTTCCGTGTTTTTAGTCTATTCCGTCACATTTTCCCTCTTGTCCACACTGCTGTCGCCTTTCCCGATGCCTCTTTCACTCAGAACCTTTCCCTATGGTTTCGATTGACTATGCTATACAATGTACATATATGGCCAGCCTATAAAACACTTTTTTATCGAATTCCGACGGTCCTCAGATATCCGAGGTTTACTAACCATATTAATTTCTCTCGCTATTTTGTGATTCTCAATCATTTTCTCTTTTGTTTTAGATGGGTTTGAAATTCGTCGAGAATGCTGGCGGCAACAAGATGTTCTTCTGTGCAGCTTGTTATATTTATCTGGCAGACAAGGCTGCATGCATTTCAACAACCTTCACTGGTAACACTAATGCATCTATTTTCATGTCATTTTTCGATTCAGGTGTGTCTGGGCAGGCGTATCTTTTCAAACGCGCAATCAATGTCAGTTTCGGACCGGTTGTTCTGAGAGGAATGCTCACAGGAGATCACTATGTCCGAGATGCATTTTGCATTTCGTGCAAGGAGAAAATCGGATGGATGTACGAAATGGCTCCAACGGACGAAGAGCGATACAAAGAAGGTAGACATACATCTGTTAGGTTGAAAACGACAACGTTTCGAAAGAATTCAGGATCTATCATTCTGGAGCGACTGCATATTCTGGAGATTGATGCAATCACGAAATCCCATCAGCTGGAAGGCAGAAGACGGGTTATGCCTGGAAACGATGACGTGATGCACAGAGTTCGTGAAGCTCAACGTCAGCGAATCGCGATGCGTCAAGAAGCGGAACGAGAACGACTTATGAACAACGTGTTCCGTTTTCATCAGGGCCGTCCAATTCCAGTTGTCACTCTATTCGATGAAGTGCTTCTTGCACAGGCACTTGAGCTCAACCAGCACATGGTGAACCTTCTGAAGAATGATTTGCGAAGATTGAACCAGGCGATTCGTTCTTACTCACGAGGCAACACTATGGATCTGTGGCAATTGGGATTCCGCGCCGACTATGCTCGCCAGTTCAGAGAAATCAGCGACGTGCGTTATTTTATTAATTTTCTAATATTCTAGCAGCTTTTAATTGTTTTATTAATTTCAGATTATGGAAGGAGAACCGTACCGTCCTTCAGTTCAAGCTGATCGCAACCTTGTCTCGCTCCTCCAGCGAATGGTGCGAGAGCGAGAAAGAATGCGGTTGTACGCACCTGAACCGAATAACGGTCGTCCAGATTTTGATGAATGGGTGGTTCATAATGCAGATTTATTCCGAGAGCCTGAATATCTCCGAAGACGTCGCCACTATCATCCCATGCCTCGCAATTTTGCCGACGAAATTTTCCGACACCCTGCACGGCAGATTGGTCAGGGACCGAACAACGAAATGCTTGACGTTGAAAATGAGGAGGTCCAGCAAGACATTGCACTCATGCTCCATCTTGAAGGTCTTTTGGTTGTCAACGAGAACTTAGCTCGACAACAGCAACAGCAACCATGATTCCGAATCTCACACTCTCCTACTCATGAACTGTGTATTCCTCTCCCGCTGTAAAATTCGCTGTGTGAATGGTGTTGTGTATATTTATTGTTGGTCTTAAAAACCATTTTCGACATAAAATGCAGATTTTTATTTGATTCTTTGTCTTACTCCACACATCGTTTCAAACGATTGTTCGTATTTTTAAATCAGCATCTATTTTTTCTCTCAGTTCACTCTATTTTTCTTTTTGTTTTCAGAAAATGACAATCCTCCCAGTAAAGAAAAAGCGGGAGAAAGAGCCATCGCAGAAATCGAACGCGGGCAGGTGAGAATTTTCAGAAAACACAACTAAATAGTTTTCTTTTCTGTTCCAGTTCGGATATTAGTCGTTCACAACCGGGTCAATCGAGCAGCTCGTCGAAACGTCGTTCCCAGGAAGACGGACCACCTGCCAAAAAATGTAGGGGTTTTACTATTTTCTATATGAGTGTATTACCGTCCGCCAGCTTCAGGGGTCATTTCTCCCGTCGGGCAACTAGTCTCGAGTCCGCTGTCCTCGCCGCGGAACTCATCATTTCAGTCTGGCTCCGATGAAAAAAAGAACCCGAGAGTGTCTCCGAGCGGAGATTGCAACTCGGATGATGAGTACCATCCGCAAGATGTGCGAGACGAACAGGTGAAAAACACCTCAGTATCGAGGGAATTGTCATATTTTGTTTTTTTCAGGTTGAAGCCGAATTCGTGAATCGTTTGTTAGCTCGTGGACTTGTTATCAAAGAGATGGTCGGTGACGGTGCATGCATGTTCCGTGCGATAGCTGAACAGATTTATGGAGATCAGGAGATGCACGGACAGATTAGGCAACTTTGCATGGACTACATGTTGAAGAACAAGGACCACTTCAAGGAGTTCATTACTGAAAACTACGAGAACTACGTTCGCAGGAAAAGGGAAGACAACTGTCACGGAAACCACGTCGAATTGCAAGCGATCTCCGAAATGTTCGCTCGGCCGGTCGAAGTTTATCAGTACAGTGATGGTAACATTTTCGACAGGATTAAATTTATCAAAATTCTCAATTGCAGTACCGATCAACGTGCTCCTTCCTCGCGCCGAACCCGCCGTTGCTTCAGCTGATGGTGCATCATGTTCCAGTGCCCCCGCACCATCCGCTGCTGCACTGGTACAACCGAATCCGCCATTGAGACTCAGTTATCACGGAGCTGTGCATTACAATGCCAGTTAGTTTTAATATTCATTAATTTTCCAAAGCCTTTACTTCCAGTTCTTCAACCAAATGTACCTACCATTGGTGTAGGTCTTGGACTTCCAGGAATGGTTCCTGGTGCTGCAGACAAAGATCTGATGAGCAGAACTATGGCCACTTCTGAACTCGAGCATATCGAACAGGCAATGCTTCAAGACAAGATCGATATGACGGACTTTCAACGAACTCAGGCGGATATTGAGGACCAGATTGCTCAAGAGTCGTTGGTATCCTATATGAAAGATATGGAAAGGACGGCATCGGGCACATCAGAATCAACAACGAGCGAAGCTGGTCCGTCCACTTCGACGAGTGAACCATCTACTTCATCTGCACCCCCTGTCGAAGAACCCAAACCTGAAATCGGATTGTATGAACAGATGCTCGCTGCACAAAGCTTGGGTAACTTGTTCATTCTTGCACAAATGTTTATTCTTCATTTTCAGACTGGGACGACGACGTCTCGATGGCTGGAGCCTTGCTGATGAGTCAGCAAGACTATATGAGCAGCAGACCTGGCCCGAGCAGCAGTGACGGACCGAGCAGCAGCAGCAGCGGTCCTAACTAACTCTCTCTCTCTCACCCTCTTTTCCTTTACCTTTCGCGTGTTTTTTCTAGTGCCTTTCCCTTCGAAAATGCCTCTTCAGAACCTCTCGCTTCCTCCGATTTCAGCCTGTGTCAGGTCTCGTTCCCCTTAATGCTTTTCAATTTTTCCGAATTCTGACACTTCTCAGATCTGCGAGTTTTATGTCCTGGTTAATTAGACTCGCCTTTTCTCGGTTTTTCCCCCACGAATCCCACCGAGTTTGTATGTATTTACACTTATTCTGAAAAATATTTCAGTGCTTCAAAACGAATAAAATCACTGCTTCCGTTCCAGATTCCGAGTTGATTAACAACTATTTTGTTTTTATTATTTACAGCTATTCTGAATATAACTATTTTTCAAGTAGAAAGAAAAAAAAACAAATGAGAAAAGGAAGAGAATGGTTTTTTTGGAATCTGAATCAATGATCATAATAATATAAGAATGGGATTGGTGTGATGGATACATTTAGAGGAAACAATAAAGTGAAGCGAGAGAGAACGTCACCGTCGATTCAGGTAACTGGAATGGTTGAGGGAAACAAGAAAAGAGTGGAAGGATTAGAGGGAAAGTGCCTAAGTGTCGTGCATGAGAGACGGAGACGAGCAGAGAAAGTCGGACTCTTTCAGAATACCCTATCAATGAAGCAATAGAACAAGAAGAAAGGATGTGGAACGAAATGGAGAAAAGAGATAAAAGAAACGGGGATAATCACAAACAATGACTAAGGAAGTGGACGAGCAAATGGCAGCGAATGGACAACTTATTCTCGGACATTGATGACGATCTGCTTCTGTTTCGGGTCGTCGAAACGGTCCATCGTCTGCACGGATTGCAGCATTACGTAACCGAACAAAAGTCCTCCGATGAGCACGAGAGCGGAGATGATGCCCATCCAGGAACCTGGAGAGAAGGTTCCGGTGCAGTCTTCGGTTTGCATCGTGAAGTGCGCAACTTCGAGCCATTTCTTGGTGTTCATAATGTTGAACAGCTGGATTTGGGTGTTGACGAGTGCAATTCCGATCTTGACATTGTCATCGGAAGTTGGGAAGAAGATGGCCTGAGTCTGTCCGCAAACAACCGACCATCCGGCAACCGAGTTGATTCCAGAGTACTGGGTGGCGGCTTCTCCGACGGTTTGACCAGAAACCGAGGCAGACTGGAATAATAATCTTTTTCAGATATGTATCTGCGTCAATCATACCTTGAAGTTGCCCTTTCCTGTGATCTTGGCGTTGTAGAGAGTAGCTCCCTTGAGCGACCAGTATCCGAGTTGATCTCCAGTGATGTTCAGCCTGAATAGAAAATGTTGAAATAATGATAATGTCTGGAAACTTACATGAAGTCGAAGGTGTCTCCAGTGTTAAGGGTGAAAGCTTCGGTTTTCTGTTGATGTCCAGTCACATCATTGCGGAGTTGAAGTCTGACACGGAAGTTGAACTCTCCGACAGTCGAGTTCGGGCACTTGGCGTCTCCGTCAACGTAGGCGAACGTCATGTTGCTTCCAGGAACAAAGGCATTGGCATAACTGAGAACCTTATCGTTCTTCTGTTGCACAACAACGGTGAGTCCTTCGAGGTAGAAGAGGCACGATTGCTCGGTGCTTGGCTGGATGTTATACTTGGTGTGGTTATATGGTGGGAGAACCACGGGTAAATCTTCCGAGTAATCGGCGTTGGCAGAACCAGTTGAAGCAGATGAAGCTCCGGTTCCAGCATCGTCCATCTCATCAGTGGCAACTCTCTTGACGCGGTTCTTCTCGTGAGTGACGGCGTCAGTTGATGTGATGACTCCGACGGAGTTGTCGATCTTGGAGATGAGTTGCTCCGCGAGCTGCTCCATGGAAGTCCATTCCTCCCCGGCGAGAACGTAAACCGCGGAACCAGCCTTGTACTGATCGGCAGAAGTGAGCACTTGAGCGGAAGTGGCCTAAAAGAGTTTAAATGATAAAACTTGAAAAACGAAATCGGATCAGTACCTCAATCTGGTTGGCGAAGTATTGCGACTCGTGGAAGTTGCTGCTCTTCACGGATTTGGCCAGATAGTCGGTCGTCGGCTCAGCAGAATATGCATTAGCTCTCACAGAAAACTGACCTGAAAATATTTAATTTCGCAACTTTTGATGAATCATAGAATAAAACAACTTACCCAATGTGAAATCTGGATTAACGATGAAGACAACTGGCTCTTCAGCTGTTGCAGAACTAACGAGCTGCTCAACTGGGGTTCCTCTGAAAAAATCAATAATTCGATCAATCAAATCAAACTGATAAGGATCAAAAGACTTACGCGATTTCTCTCTGGTTGGAGAAGACGACGGCGTCGTAGGCGGAAGCCGCGACGATCAGCGAGAACGCGGCTATAAGTACCCTCATTCTGAAAATGAGTCTATTTTGGCTGAAAAATCAGTGAGGTGATTGACAAAAAAGAGCGCGGAGAGGCGAAAGAGTGCAGTGAAAACGAGGGCCGACGAGTGGCCAAAAATCGAACATCGACCGAGAGACCAGAGAGTGCAGTGGAGCGACGTTGCCGCGGCCGTATTGACTCACTTCGAAACGGAAAACAGATGAAACATGCGCATGTACATGTTGGAAAAGAAGAGGAATAGAGAAGGAGGAAGGACGAAAAAGGAGAGAAGGGCAGACGAAAGATGATGGGTCTCTTGCCGAACTTTTTCATTGCGGCCATTGGACACATTAACCATGGGTATTCAATACCATTAAAAAAATTATATTGCAACAACAATGAAAATCTAGTCAAAAACAGAAGCTTCTTTATTTTTGTTCTATAATAAGGACCACGGTCAAAAGAAATAATTTATTAAATAATGCAAAAATTAATCATTGGATAGAAATGAACAAAAACAAATGCTGTGAACTGATTCAGATGTTCACCTATTTGGCAGTGGTGGTAAGTGAAATCTTCCGGTCCGAGCAGGAAGGTTATCCGGAAATACTCGAGATTTGGATACGGCAGCGACAGAACTCTTTCGACGATCAATGCTGTTCCGTGGCTCAATTGAAGCTGAAATTGGAAAGTGAACATGGAAAGGAATGGATCACTGACCGTCACGAAATCTTTCGACCTGAACTGATGACCGGGTCGCAAAAGTTCCCTTCGGTGCAGTCGACGCTTCATTGGTACTGCGGATCATAATGGACAGTGGACCACTCCATCTCTTCGGCAGAATACCGACGATTCGGAGCAGAATTATGTTGCGGAGTTCTCGGTACCGAATCATGTAGATTATGAAGTTGGCCATCGTCTGAACATTGACACGTCAGTTGGAGACTGTTTTTGGAGCGACTTTACCTTGCTCAAAGTCATCGAGTAAAGAGGAGTTGAGTAGGTTTTGGTGATATTCCACGGATTCGCAAAGAGGAGAATGTCGGGGAAAAAGAGCAAGATCATCGAGTTGGTGGTCACCAATCCGAGAGTGATCTTAGCGTTTCGGTGCATTTTCAGCTGCTGGGGGGACAGATCTTTCAGAGATCCGCCATGGTTCTGAAACAGAAGATGGGTAAGAGATTTGGGGGAGAAGTGAATATCACCTTCTTCAAATACAGAATGATGATTGCATAAATGACAGCAGAAGCCAAGTTGGCCATGATGCGGAAGAAAAGCATTATGTGGTAAACTATCGGATGGGCGGCTCCGTTTGCAGCGATACAAAGGGCAGCAATCGGGGTTTCGGTATCAATGAGAAGAAGCGCATTGATTGAAACGAGACACGTGGTGATGGTCAATGGGGCTAGAAATGGAGAAGTTCGAAAAAAGGAAAGACTTGGAACTACCCGAAAGAAGGAAGAAAGTGTAGAGATGGGTGGCTCTCATGTACCATAAAGGAGCAACAGAACAGACAAGAAAGTTGACGGAAGTGGTGAGAGGAAGCAATCCGAGAAGCGGAGTGGCCATGTTGTGCAGCCAAAGGGCGGGGATGTAGGCACATTGGGATGTTGGAACTGTCAGGGTTACTGTAACAGGACAGTGATTCATCTAGGAGTGGGGTTGTTTGGTTACATTTATTCTCATAGAACAATCCGAGCCTGAGGTTGGCGATCAACATGAACGCAACTCCGTAGAAGATATCAGTAAGAGCTTGAGCGGCAACTAGGAGGAACTCTCGACGACGACGGTTGCGAGCATCGGAAAGGATGCACCAGAGAAGGGTTATATTGGTTACGCAGATGACTACTCCTGGAAGAATTGCTGTTGAAGAGATGATTATGGTACATACCTTCAGCTAAGTAGAGATACATGTTTGCCGCGAACGACATAAGGCAGAAAACGGACGGGAAGCAGGAACACGGACACTGAACTCTTGGTTACACTTCTTTGACTTTGAATCTAAAAGAAAGGCGGCGGATAATTGTTGAGTTCGGAGGGGTAGAATTGGAAGTGCAACACGTCCACGTCAAGGAAATCACAAGGTGCAAAGATTCAGAAGAGAAAGAGGGGGAGGAATGAAACTACACTGGTCAGAGGAGCATGTGACATGTCCCTCCGAAAGGCTTTCCCACGGATCCAAGTTGATCATTCGAGCTGCCGGAATCAGTGGTCAAATGATCCAAAAGAGGACCAAACAACAGACAAGCATGGCCCGAGAGTGGGGAATATCCAATTCTCGTAGTTTCCATCTGTCAACCGGCTACTTTATCATGTTATTTATGATCAAAAAATGGCGTTGAACAGAGTGAAAAGATCAGAAATTTTGAGAAATCAAATCAAAACATTTCGGTTATTGGTATGCGAAACGAGGTGAAATGAGATGTTTATTGGGGTGGTGGTGGCTGACTCGGAAAGTGATTATCGCCGGAAGGAGGCCGGCATTCGAGTTCTCGTTTCTAGATTGAACAGACATCGGATTGCCAATGGAATCTCACGTGCTGCAAGTGTGGGAAACGGTGCTGGGTACTGGATGAAACGTGTTTCGCAACTCGGAGAGACCGCCCGAATCCAGTTAGAGATCCGTTCTTTTATACGCGTGATCACTACAATTAGCACCTGTCATTTGTGATTCTCCGACTTTCTGATCGTCGAGACGGCGGCGAAAAGATACTGAAAATGGCAGATGGAAATGTGTTCTACTGAACATCATCGTTATGTATCAACATCCAACACATATCAGTTTCTCAACAGATCTGTTTTTTTTTGAAAATTAGCGAGCTAGAAAACAAGAAAATGGTGCCCTGATCACCCAAAAATAAGTCTGGCAACTCAAATCGTGAGCCCTTTTCCACTTTTTTCGTTGTATATACAGGTGAAAATTAGAAGTTTGTTATGAGGATGACGTAGGAAAAGAGAAAGACGAGGTGTATGGACCAGTGGAGAAGGTGAAAGGGGAATGAGCATTGTGCACAAATATAGAATGATTGGATTGGAGAGAAGGACAGCAAATCAGAACACATAACTCGATAGAAAAAGACAATTATTTGGAGCGAGAAAGAGGAAGGAGAGGCATCCGGAACTCCGGAAAAAGCAAACGGAAATTGCAAAAGTAACACGGCCACCAGAGCTCTCAAATGATGAAAAACAATGGGAACAAGAGGAAATAACACGAGGTGAACAGTGAATCATTGGGGAAATGACTGAGATCTGAGATCTCAAAAACCATGATGCAAGTAATGTACCCAAAAAAGGAACACTAGAAAGTAGTTCGAACTATCTCAAGTTTCAAGTGTTACGAGACGCTTCTAAATAAACGCTTCTAATAAAAAAAGCTCGGCAGAAGCTAAATGTTGAGCTTGGCACCTGAAAATTAGATTTTTAACTTCTGTTAGTCGAGTGATACCAACTTGTTCACCCAAATTCATTGTTCAGTAACAAACTCGGGATACTTCGATACACTTCTAGTTTTCAAGTCAAAAAATCAGATGAGCCTGGTGTCATTCTAGTTTTCCAACATCCTACGCATTCAGCGAAGGACTTCCCGAAACTTTGGCGGGGATAAGTCAATTGGAATGTGTATGCCCAATCGAGAGTTGACAAAACTAGATTTACTTTCGAAATCGAATCTCGTCGTCAGGTCGAGACGGAAGTTTGTTTCCATGCATTCCGATGTCTCCCCTAGACATATTACGATTGCTCTGAATCGGGAATGCCTCTCTTCCTCTTCTCCCGATTACTCAATCAAAGAAAGCACCCGTTGCCACGTGCGGTAACTGACAACTTGTTTTTCCAGCTGGTCCGTCTATACTCTTTTGATCTCCGTCTTTTTCCGATCTTACCGAGTTATATCCCGAACGAGTTCCACTGGATTCGTTTGTTTTCCACCATAAATACCGGGGGCAAAAACAAGTCGGGAAAGGTGTACCTGTTCGTATTAAATCTTATTTCACTCGCCGTTTCCTGATATTCACTTTTTGATTTGCGGTTCCTGGAAAATTTATGGGTATTTGTCGCGAGGTTTCTGGAAAAAAAGGAAAAAAATATGAGAACCGTAAAGTTTTATGCATAGTTTTACGAGAAAACCATGAGATCAGGGACAAGAAATGAGGTATAAAAGAGATGTGCGGCTGGAAGAGAATCAACATTCGAGAATGCGCGTCGTCTTGGTTCTATTCTTCATCTTTGCTCTTCTGGCCAACAGTGTGAGTGATTATGACATTTTCTAATCAGGAAGTGAACTGAAATGAGTCTTAGGAGGCCAACAAGACTCGTGCGGATGCTGGAAAACCGAAGAGGGGAGGAGGTCTGATGAGACATCAGATGCTGACCAAGTTCGCCGGGGACGAGGGAAGAGGAAGACATATCAGAACGAAACAGTGATTAACAATCGGATCATATTTACTTCTGAATAAAGTTTTATCATCGCCTCCTTCTTGATCATCTTTGGAATCTGATTAGTCGATGAAGCTGTCTTGCCTCCCTCGGTCTTTTCCCCCTTGTTCCAATCAACCCAAGGCGAGCGTGCAATTTCACAGATCACCGTCACTTCGAATCAGCCGCCTCATCAATCAGTTTCGCGCCTTTTTCATCTTCTCAATGTCTCGCGTCACGAACGTATGCCTGTTGATATAATAAAGACAGTATGAACTTTGCCCAACTGATGAATCAAAAATTAACGAAGAATTGGAGAGGTGAAGATAAGGTTCCTACTGTTGCTTTCTTTTCCTTTCGAAACCTCAACATTAAACATCCACCGGGGAAATCAAAATTAAAATTTCACACTCTCGGTTATCAAGAGCGGCGGGAAATCACAGAGAGAGGCGATGAAGAAATGACAAATTGGATACGGCTGCCAGCGACGATTAATCAGACAAAAGTGCGAACCATCAGCCAAGAATCGCTTGTCTCTCTCTTTTGTCGGCAAATAGCGGTCGGTGTCAAAAGAAACGAGTGAGTTGTGCGGTGTTGCGAAGTTCTTTGATTGAAAATTTTTTGAAAGAGTGCCGATTATCACACCTTTTTGTTTTTAGGGACTTCGAAGCGAAAGCGAACTTTGCAGAGTAAAATGATTGTGAAATTGGCTACAGAGCATGCAAACTGACCAGAAAGATCCCTGCTTACCCAACTATGATCTGTCTGATTGGTTTGATCGTGTTCCAGC
>LR567264.1:0-17310 GCA_900536345.3 Caenorhabditis sp. 39 LS-2015 | reverse complement strand
CTCCTCGATTCCTCATTTCCATCGGAGCCTCTTTTCGTCGAAAACATTCTATTTGATACTCGGTTATTTATCCAATCAGTCTCATCTTCACACTTGTTTGTTTGTCGTCCGCCGCCGCATCATCATCAATGGGCAATGAATCTGAAGAAATTATTGAAATGCAATGGAAATCTGTCGGGCCGGAGTATTTGTGCTCTCCTCCGTTCCTTTTCATTCATTTTCTTTCTGGATGGATATTGTGGAGTGACAATGAGATTTGAAGCGATACAATACAGCTCAATTGGCGGAGAGAATGAAGAAGCATTAAAACAGGTGATTACAGTATCCTGAGACTGAAGCACTACAATTTGATCTCTTTGATATACATATTGTCAGAGACAATCTTGATCCCGTCAACCAGTTGATGCTCAAAACACATCAAATTCAGAGGGCGGGAATTGACAAACTTCTCCGAAGAGTTAAGATCCGTTTTATGAGTGGGGATCTGTGATTGAAGGAAAGTTGGCTCATAGACAACTTTGGGTATTGAACCCCACTGTTTTTTGGTTGGGCACTGGTCAAGAAACCAAAAAGAGTGGAACATTGATTCCAGTAAGAAGAAACAGCTCTCTCTGGCTGCTTCTGGAATCAGAAAACAAGACGGAGACGCGTTCGGAACATAATGCTCGGAGATCAGGAGAACTGACCAAATGACAAAACAATTGGCCTTTTTTGTGATTGATGGTCCTTGCCTCTGCAGTCCTTCTTCCCTGACTCGGCAGGGTAGCCTTTCGAGAAAAGGGCCGAGCCGGCCATAAAGTGGCGGAAAAAGTGACCGAAATGGAAAATGGAACCGAAACGGACAGCTCGGAAGAGAAAGAGAAGGCGGGGACACGGAAAATTTATGATAGGGGACGGCGGCTCGGGGGAAGAGAGGACGACGCTTCTCCCCGGACGACTCACACTCACACACAACAATAAATTATACGCGCTTCCGTTTTGGGACCAGCAAAAAAAGTACGGAAATTGGAAAAATGTAATTATAACTGAGAGCTGAACGACTCGACGACGTCAGTCACTTTTCGGAGTGAATTGGGGGAGAAGAAGGCGTGGAGAAGAAGAAGAAGACGTCGCGGAGCGGTGGTGCCGTCACACAATGAAATATGATATTCTGGCAGCGAGAGACATCGTCAAACCTAACTCGGTCATTAAATACTTTTTCAGCGCCAAATGGAAGGGAATTGAGCAGAAGAAAGGCGGAATGGAATGGAATAGAAAGGGACCTATTGTACAACTGGAAGAGGACATCATTCCGCCTCACTAATTTTGTTAATGGCTTTTGGCTTTTTTGAAGAAAAAACGAAAGAAAGTAAGGGAAGAAGAAGAAGACGAAGACGATCGTTTAGGATGTTTCGGAGGGATTGACCAGCGGCAAAAGTAGAAGAACTTTGGGCTCGCTGAGGGCGAATTTCAATTCAAGACGAGGATTCGAGAATAATTGATTGCTTTATGATCTTTTGATTTGTATAGTGTAACAATGACGTTGCAAATTGAATTGTTTGATTCGCCTCGCAGACATAGCACTGGAGACTTCGGGAATACGGTAATGAAATATTCAATCTCGGCTTTCGAGAACTTTATAACTCCGACCTTCTTTCTATTCTTATCGTACCCTTCGCAGAAAAAAAAAGTGTGGGAGAAATGATCGAGATTCGCCGTCTTCTGGCAGCCCGTCATTTGCAATGCACCTCTTCTTCCCCTCCATTCCACTTCTCTTCCTGCCCGGTTTCTGCCATTTTTCGCCCATTACGTACCCTTTATGATACATATTGTTTCGATTGTTGTTGCAGTTGTGGCTCAAGAAACAAAAGCGGACCACGAGTTGGAGAGAGAGAGAAAGGGACAGGAAGAATTCGGGGAGCGGTGCCGAATTCGGAGAAAAGAGATGCATTACTGAAGAAGTAGAAGGAAAGGAAACGAAAAGAAAGGAAAGGAAAGAAAGTGGGAGAATAGAAAAAGAAGAAAGTCGTCGGTAGTAATAATAGTAACACAACACAACACAACAATAACAAAAACAACAATGGGCGGAACAGAGGTAGAATAGACTGCTGCGGTAGTGTGGGAAGAAGAGGGAGGAAATGGAACAAAAACGATGGATGAGGGGGACTTTTTGAGGCAGAAGAAGACGGAGGAAAGGAAGGAACTCTCGGCATCCTCAGGCCACAAACATGTTCCAATTGTTCTCCAGGGGATCCGGATGGGAATCAAAATATTATTGGAGGGGGGGGGGGAATCCGGGAAGAGTGCAAAGATATTAATGGATTTGGATGGATGGACAATGGGAGGAATGAATATTTGTGATGGGCATCGGATTAGACTTTGTCAGGGGATCTTTCACGTGAGATTGTTGAGTTTCCAGTGGAAAGTTGGAGGACTCTCTTGACTAACTATGCGGTTGAAACTGGACACTCAATTCTTCCGTAGATTGTGACAAATTGAACACGTGCTCAGTGGAGCGCACTTGCAAAACAATTTGAATCGCATAAAATCGTCGTTAGAGCGTATTTGCAAAGCGCTGCAACCGTTTGCAGAGCATGATGACTTGCAACTAAAAGGGGTTTTTTTAAAGTTAGAATAGGAATTGTCATGCGATGTTGATTTCCGATTCCTCGATTCGTCGGCTTCTGCCATCCTCCAGTTTGAAACGCAATGCTTCTTCCTCCTGCTTGAAAAACAACTTCTCTTCTTGAAATAAATTGGTTTTTTATCAAGCGTTACCATCTTTCAGCCTTGTTTATTTACTCACCCTTTCTAAATTACAAAAAAGAGAAAAGGAAATGGGTACTGAAAAAGGGTCAATTCTAGGAGTCAAGAAGAAAACAGAAACGACACACGATGAGCGTGAAGACGGGAGGGAAGGAAAAGGGAGAAGAAGAAGAGGAAAAAGAGTTCAGAGGGACACAAAAAGCGAAACAAAAAGCGGGCAGAAAGAACATGTGTGGAGCCTTGAAAATTGATGAGTTTTGTGGGTTGGCGAGTGACCGAACGACCGAAATGGCGCAGAAATGAAGGGAGAAAAGAACTTTGTGATGAATTTCGGGAGCAAGCAAATTGATGAAGCACTTTCCGGGAGGGAGACCGACACATGTACCCCTCCGGGGGTTTCGGGTTTTTTGGGATTCGGAAAGGGTAGTTGAAAGATTCGGAGGTACTTATGGAGACTATCGGGGGACAAGACTTGGAGGGGAGGGAGCGGGGAACTGGGAGGGAGAAGGGATTCCCGGAGACACCGAAATTCCGAGAACAGGTGGTTTTTCAAAGTTTGAGGGCTTACTTGGAGTATTTGTTTTATTTTGGAATGGAATTCCAGAAACTCTTTGGAAGCATCTGGCAACCGAAACAAGAATCTGCAAAACGGATTGAACTATTTGAAAAGAATATCAAGCTGATTCTATTCAACAGAGTTTTATGCAGAATATTCATGTCTCCATGAGCTTCATTGACAAAATATGATCTTGTAGTTTCTACGAAAAGTTCGCGAGATAACAACTTTAACGGGCAGATAGATAGAAATGAATTATTGGAACGCTTGCGAAATATTGGAGGTGATAAACATGACAACATCGTGAAGGATCAACTACCACAAATCAATTTCTCGATAGAGCGCGTTTGAACAGTTCCACAGTAGGTCCTACAGATTCATCGGCGGTTTCCACATCTGTTCAGACATTCACGTACGTCAGTCAAAAATGTCCACAAGAATGGGTTCCCAGAAGAAGTTGTCTCAACTGGCCGACGTCTACTTCCCCCCCCCCCGCCTTCCATTCAGAACCCTTCATCACGTGAAAAACAACAATTACTCTCCCAGATACCAACGGGCCGACCGGAAGACGGTGAGCACTCACTGGAGACGGAAAGTTTCCGGAGAGATGTCAGTCATTCCGGCAGTTGTTGTATTCGTTGACCGCCCGAATGGGAGGCATGCAAAACAGAAAACAGAAAATGGACGGCCAGAGCAAGAAATCGAGTTATGGGCAAAAGGGGAGCGGACGTCTTACGGAGGAGACTACTAATGAATGACACTTGACATTCCGGGTTCCGATGGAAAGAAAAAAACACATTAGTTGTTCGAATGTTGTTGGTTCTTTGGATGATAATAATCGGTTGGAACAGCTGAACAATTTGAAAAATAGTACCCAAGGTGGATGACAAGTAGATTTAGAGAATGTACAAAATGAACAAGACGTGGATAAATGTGATGCGATTTAGATCTGAAGGTTCTTCTCCGGGCTTCAATGTCCTCTCCACTGCTGTTCGCGACTAGTCAATGGCACGTAGATCACGCCGCTCACATCGGTTTTATGGATCTCTCCATTGATTTTATCGATTTGCATGAACACCTGATCCCCCGTCGCTCTCTCCACCGGAATCATCATTCTTCCACCTTCCGCGAGCTGGTCGATTAGCTGAAATCATTTCGTTTGGCTACAGAGAACCGATACAGATTTGAAATTCAAATTGGTTGAAATTTGATTTGTTATTTAGTCGAATCGACACAAACCGGCACAGTCTGCATGATTATGCTAATTCCAGCATGGCTTCGTGTCCGAGAGTGTCGGTTCTGTGACCCTTCTATAGAGACCCAGTTGAGAACTGAAGTGCGCGCTGGTGGATTAACACCTCCTCATCTTGAATTCACGATTCAATTTGTGAGAGCATCATGCGCTCCGAAATGTCCTTTCGGAGTTGCCGTCTTCTCCCGTTTTTTCCATTTTTCTTTTCTTTTCTGGTCAGTCACGTACCGCTTTCGGCAGCCCTTTCGCAGCGGCTCCCACGTGAATCGCGTTGTACGGCCCTCTTTCTGCGAATCCCTCGCGGCCGTCTCCCTGAATTTGAGCCAATTTTCGATATTACTGTATGTAAAATGTCCTCACCTCAATCATGACAATATTTCCACTGTCGAGCAACCCCTGATGATGTTTTCTGATGTTCTTCACACTCAAATCCACCAATTCCGGAATGTGCTCGATTCCAACGACATTTCCATCGGGAGTTACCTGCAATCTGAACCCATTCCCTTGTTCCATTTGTGTTCGATATCCTTACCATCTTGGCCATACAAGCTGTCAGATACCCACTTCCCGAGCCAACATCAAGGGCTTTGGCACCGGCCACCAGGTGGTTATGGAGGTGCTCGAGAGCAGCTGCGTGCTGTCAAAAAAACGAGTTGTGGCATTGGAGGAAGCGCATCGAGGGAAGGAAAGAGCTCTTTGAGCCTACTTTGCTGTGCGATCGGTGGTTTGATCTTGTTTCTTGCCGATGAAACCTTTCACGAACTTCTACATCCAATTCAAAATGCATAAACCTAGTCATAGACATATTCAATGGCGCTGACCGACTGCCAAAACCAATGCCAATTTTTCTGATTTTTCATTGTTGATCTACAGTCGAATGACCTCCGAACAATGATTGAATACCGTTCCCCACTACTAACCATATGTGGCGCCGAAATGGTCGCATTGTATCCGATTCTCTGTGGCTCGTCTCGATACGGTCCAATCGGCGCAAAATCACCTCGATCCACTGCCAGCATTGCCTCCGAAACCCTTTTGTTCGTGAATATGCTGTGACCTGAAAAGTAAACAAATGAGAATTCTTCCAAAGAATTTCTTTTGTGCCCACAAATGAATCTCTCTTTTCTGCATTTGGTGGATTAATTGGGATTCTGCGTGTCTTCTGGCATCTCTCTCGAGATTCTTGAGATTCTACATATTTTGGCTTTTCCTTGTTGATGCCGCTCAAATTTCACGAAATCTTGTTCTTTCTTCACTCTTTCTTTACGTTTTTTGAAGAGCTTCGAGTTTTTTGCTCCGATTCAGACACAAGTCAACCTCTTTCCAGTTTTTTTTCGATAATTTCAATTTTGAATTCAAACTTAAATTGTATTTTTTAAAAACTCACTTCTCAAATTGGCGACGAGTCCTTCGTTGGAAGTGGAACTGCATCTCCACGACATCCTGCGACTTGTGACGAGTAGGATTGTCGAAAAGAGTTCCAACTGTTTCATACACTTGAAAACACACACCACTGTCCGTTTGTTTTCAGTGTGTGAATGACCAGGTCGCCTGCTGAAATTCTATTTTTGAAAATCGGTCAGCTGTTCGGGCGTTTTGCTAGATGTTCGAGAAGTTCGAATCGATGCGGAAAACGAGAGAGAACGAGAGAGTAAGAAACGCAGCGTGAGAGAAAAAAGTGAGGGAAACGCAGAGAAAGAATGACCAGTTGAAAGAAGTTTTCGGCCATAAGCGAGAATCACGAGAAAAGTGAGTGATAGCACAGAAAGAGTTAAGAAAAAATGAATCGGAACATGAGAATTGGACAGAAAATAAGCGTAAAGAAGAACCGCAGCGCCGAATTTCAGTTGAAATGCAATCGCGCTCTATGGCACAGAACATTTTTCTCTGCGTCTCATATTTTCATGTTGTCTCTACTAACGCAGTCAGGCGAATTCTTCGGTAAATTTCTGTTTTTTAGAGTTTTTTTTAGCAAAATAACAGAAAAAAAAACAGAAGAAGAGAATTAATGAAAATGTTCATGCGCGAATAAGCTAACTCAATTGTCTATTGAACCAACAGAAGCAGGATGAGGGGAAACGAAAAAACGAGGACGAAATGAGCGGAGGCGCCCTCTTATCGAGTAGTTAGTGCTCCTGACTGACTCGTCCTTTGCTCCTTCTCACAGCTGACCATTGTCTTGTTAAACGTGTGTATGCCGTCCGCAAGAGAGCATCGCGTTGGCAAATATCTACGCACCTTTTTCACTTTTGCAATAGCTTTTGACGCCTAAATTTCGTCATGTTTTTCGATTTTGGTCGTTTTTCGGCGAGTGGTTTTCGTGAAAAATTTGTTTTTTGAGCTCAGTTTTGAACAAAATTTCTGAAAGTGTTCTCTTCAAAGTGGTTTGTGTTTTTTGAATGGAAAATCGAGCTCGCGCGAGCAATTGTAAAGTTCAAAAGTCAAAATTGCTCGAAAAAGTTACTTTTTCAATAATTCTCATTTTCTAACCAAATTTAATTCGATCTGAAAAACTCAAAAGACCTCCTGGAAAACAGGATCGACAACCCATCTCGGCGTCCAATTTCGTGCACCAGATGCACTTTGTGTATGCCATATCTCGTGCTTCTTCATCTTCTTTTCCTCCTCCTCCGACGGGCCGCCAGCTCGTCAAATCCGTCCGCGCGTAACTCTTTTCCTTTCCTCCTCCATCTGTTTTTCTCTAATTCTCGTTCACTTTCTCTTCCAGAAGACCCCGCCCCGTGGCAAGATGCCAATGCGGAAAATCGTGATGTTGGGCGCCAATGCGCGTACGCAGAGATCTGTCTCGTCTATTCAGGTACGTTGGTTTTCGGTTACGACTCCGTTGGGGCCACACTTTGCAATTCTGAGGTCACATCTAGATTCTTGATCGTTTTATGCTCCTATGGCTTTTTGGATCAGAATGTTTTTCATTAAAATGAAGCTCTGAAAATGTAAGAAAGTGTCAAAAGTTCATCAGTGAACTCTATCATTTCTCTCTAGTTACCTTTTCTCCCAGTTACCTGACCCCTATCTTCTCGAAGATATCTTTCTGTTCTGTGAACACTGGTCGTCTGAGAATATCATAACTTTCCTTCTTCTTCTTCTTCTCGAACATTCTCTCAGTAGTCAGCCAGTCAAGAATATTTTCGTCTTACCCAAAAGTAGCTGCCTCGTTTATCACTTTCTTGCTCCGCCGTCTCCCCCTTCCGCCGCCGTCGCGGCACCAGAACCAATTCGATTCTCTCTTTTTTCCTCTTTCGGCTCCACAAAACTCGTCTATCCGAGACCAATTTGTACTTTACGAGCGATGTCCACATGTTCTCACCGTCGTAAAACGAAACGGCGCCATGAATTGGACGGAAAAATGAATTCGATTGACAAAATGTGCTGCTGGCTAGGCAGTGGCACCATGTACATCCAGAAAAGTTTAATCGTATGATGTTTGGCTGACGAAACAAAAAATGGAGAAGAGAGAAGAGCGGCGGGGCAGAAAACAAATAAATAAACAGAGAAAAGAGAGAAAAAGGAAGAGATTACGAGGATTATTGACACCCCCAACCTCTTCGTCCTCCCCATCTGAAACCAAGGAAAACCTCAAAAACATTGTGAAATGGTGGGGATTCCCAACTTTCAGCTGCCTGCCGAGTACTCTCCGTCCGCATCTTCTGCCCCGTATTTCAACTATGTGAAGAGCGACTTCATCGTCGATTTGAGGCAACAGAGTGGCTCTTCAGAAGATGATATTACGCAGGATGTGGATGATGATGAGAAGAAACCGGTGAGTGGGAAGAGAGAAATGATGCGTAGATTCGGATGATGTTTCAGCTCAAAGACCTGCTCCACGAGCGATGGGAGAATGCGAAACAGTACAACGCATTCAACTATTCGCTGAATTGCATGTACCGGTGTCTCGATGGAAAGTACGATCTGTCGATGCAGCTGAACATTGAGCGAGGCGAGTTGCGACGGAAACCGATGCACTTCAAGAACATCAAGGAACCATTCAACCACTTGAGATTCAATTTTACCAAGTTGCATGACAAGGAGGTTGGTCGAGCTTTACTTGAGAGGGTAGAGCAATAATAATTGTCGGTTCTTCATTCAGATTCTGTTCTATTTGAAATGTGAGGATGACCCGATCAGTGTAGATCCATTAGATAGGCACCTGGTGGCAGTGAATGCGTCACCGCTTGAACGAGATCACTCCCTGATCATTCCATCGGTTAACAAGTGCAATCCGCAGGTATTTGCAATTCCAATGTTGATATATTTCCCCCTTTCCCAGGTTCTAACCCTCCAAGCGGTCAGAATCGCCGTCGATCTCATGCTGCTCGTCAACGACGACTCCTTCCACATTCTCTTCAATAGTCTTCTGGGTCAGGCTTCGGTCAATCACTTGCATCTGCATGCCATGTACTGGCCCTATGACTCGGATCTTATCAACAGGGTACGGTAGATATTCCAAGAAATAGTTGGATGTAAAAAACAAGCCGCTTTCAGAGATGTGAACCCCTCCACGATGTGCCGGACGTGTTCGTCATCCGCCCGCCTAACTGGATTTGCCCCGCTATCGTTTTTCAGCTCGCGAAGGTTGAGGACTATGAGCAGTTCAAAATGTAATAATCCGTGGAGAGTAAATAGAAATATATTAATATATCTGCATTCCAGGAACGTTTTCAAATGCGTCGAACACTTGACCGAGGCCAACCAGGCACACAATTTGTTCCTTGCTAGGGCTCAACCGATAAGGACAACTGGCGTTGAGAAGGAAGAAGACCGACGGGGAGAACGGCCGCAGTTGGTCACGTGTTACGTGTTCCCGCGTATGAACATGATCGGAGCGAAACCGCCGTCGAACTTCAACCCAGCAGCCAATGAACTTGCGGGCAACTTGACATCTTACAGTAATCTCCTACGAGCCTCCTATAATCGCATCATAAATTTGCAGCTATTCGCTTTTTCGAATCGGCCAACGAGCAAGCGGTGATTCGAATAATCGAGGAGGAGGCGTCGTTGGATGATGACAGCTTCCAAAGTGTAATCTATTTTGGAAAAAAATAGGATTTGAACTTTTGATTTCAGTTATGCTTTGACCTCGCGGACGTGTTGATTGGCCGATCTGTTGGAACATCAAGACCGATGGATTTGGATGTTCTAGAAGTACGCCGATTTAAACCTTCAATGCCTCTCTGATACTCGGTTTTTCCAGGGTCTAACATCTCCGGAAATCGACGAACTCCGTGATTCTTTCCAATCATTCATGCCCCGTTCTCCATCGATCAGGCACCGAAGTTCCCCCCGAACTCAGTCCGATGAGGGACCAGAATAACTTATCGTCGTGTTTCATATCTTTCTTAATTAATAAATATGGCTTTAATTAGAGCAGAGAGGTGAGAGGTGGAAATGAATGTAAAAAAAAACTACGTCAACCTGAAGATAATCAGCGACAACTTCTGAAGCGTGAAGGATCCAGTCTGCTTCGCCGAACTTTGTTCTGTCAATCTGTCTTCTTCCTTCTTCAAATGGACACCTTCACCCCCCAATTCTCATTTTCCTGTTTCTACGGAGTACTGTCTTTCGTCGTCTACGCTACTACAGTATGCATCATCCATTCCGATCGTTCCACCTTTTCCGGATCCTTTTACACTCTTTTCACGGCATGTTTCTTCTACGTAAGTTTCATTCCGAGCTTCGGGAACCTCATTTCCTCTCTCAGAATCTTCTGACTTTTACAAACTCCTTCGTCGGTCTCCGTATTCCACAGAACACTTGCTACAACTGCTCTCTCGCTCCCTTCTTTCAATCTCTCAATCAAAATTCCACTTCGAATTTCCCTTTGCACATATTCTACGGAATCCAAGTCTACATGGTGTTTCCGCAGTACTCAATGAATCTTCTGATCACTATGAATCGGTTCACAATGTTCATTTGGCTGAACAGAAACGATCAGAACTGGAGAAAGATCATTCCGCTCGCCCTGATCCTCGTCACCTTCTTACCTCTCACTATAGCACATGGACTATTCACCCACAAAAGTTACTTCTCTTATACCGCTGCAATTGATGGATTCACTGCATACACAGAGCTCGTAAGTTTGCTCCTAACTGTGGAAGACTCTACTATTGGTTCCAGGAACTCAAACCAATTTTCGCTAGCCTTATGGTGTTCATAACCCTTTGCTCAGTTGTCTCAGCTGTTCTCAATGTCATATCCCTCATCTTCCTGTCTAAAATGAGCCAAAAGATCAGAAAAGTCGACCGGAACCTACTTTACGTCTCCCTGTTCTCGTTTGGGATTGAATTCATCACCGTTACTGAAACACTTCTTATTACAATCCACCAACATCTTCCTCCGTGGCTCGCCGCTGTAACTCTCTGGTTTGTGCCGTATTCCAGTGACCTGCTGACAATGAGTCAGCCTTGGGTGCTGATTCTCTTCAATTCTGCAGTGAGCATAGTTGTACTTCTCTACAAAAAAACTTGAAGACGTTATAGATGCAAACAAAGCTGAAAGCTTTGGTGATCTGCGGAGGATCAACGAAGAACTGTCTCGTCTCAATGACGTCGCGACAAAGTGTCGTCTCTGCCACTACCTAATTTGTGATGTTTCGACTGAATGAATCTGATGCATTCTTTGCTTTTCTCACAAAAACATAACTTACAAAATCACTCAAAAATTGTGAGGCACAAAACATTTAATCAATTTCCAAACAGCTACATACTCACATCGGAAGTGATAATGTGTCTCTTACAATAATCAATTCTCTTGATCGAAACTCTCCAGATACCCACAGATCTCTGGAATATCTTTTCCCCACCCAGTGAATATAGTTCAATGAAGTTTCAATGTACTATTTCTTTGTTCTCTCTTGTCAGTAACACACATATTTTTAATGAGATGAAACGATTTTCCTATGGTTCCTATGGGGAGGGGGGAGCTCAGCATGACGCCCAAGCATATTCACCTCAAACTTCTGAAGCGTGAAGTATCACGTTTGCTCCTACCGACCTCGTTTCATCAGTCTGGCTTCTTCCTTCTTCAAATGGACACCTTCACCCCCCAATTCTCGTTTTCCTGTTTCTACGGAGTACTGTCTTTCGTCGTCTACGCAACTACAGTATGCATCATCCATTCCGATCGTTCCACTTTTTCTGGATCCTTCTACACTCTTTTCACAGCAGGTTTCTTTTATGTGAGTTTTACTTTTAGTTATTGGAATCTCACTTCTTCTCTCAGAATCTTCTGACTTTTGCGAATTCATTTGTTGGTCTTCGGGTCCCACAGAACACTTGCTACAACTGTTCTCTTGCTCCATTCTTTCAATCCCTCAATCGAAATTCCACCTCCCGTTTCCCATTGCACATATTCTATGGCCTGCAACTGTATATGGCGTTTCCGCAGTATTCAATGAATCTCTTAATAACAATCAATCGGTTCACAATGTTCATTTGGCTGAACAGAAATGATCAGAACTGGAGACAGATCATCCCGTTCGCCCTGATCTTTGTCACCTTTCTACCGCTCACTGTTACACATGGAATGTTCACCAACAAAAGTTATTTTGTGTATGGTCCAGCAATCGACGGATTCATCTGCCAGTCAGAATTCGTGAGTAGATTCCTGGAAATGAATATGATTGTCAACCTCATTTATTCCAGGATTTTCAACCGCTTCTCACTACTATTCTCTTTTTCATAACACTTAGCATAATAATATCAGGAGTTCTCAACATTGCATCACTGATTTTCCTGCATAAATTGAGAGGGCAAATCAAGAAAGTGGATCGCAACTTGCTCTTTGTCTCTTTGTTTTCTTTTTGCATCGAACTTATCAACCTGACTGACACAGTGCTCATAAAATTCCGCACGGTGTCCCCTGATTGGCTTGTTGCTTTTGGTCTTTGGCTTCTACCGTATTGCAGTGATTTGATCACAATGAGCCAGCCGTGGGTGCTGATTCTCTTCAATTCAGCGGTAAGAATTCTTCAAAATTGTTCCATTACAGTTCCGAAATCTTTCAGATGCAAGCGAAACTAAAGGGTCTGCTCTGCTGCGGTGACTCTTCAAACAGCGGATTCGTTTCCGTGACGTCAAGGCAAAGCGCACTCTCCGTCACGGCCGCAGCTCCTAAATCTTGATGTTTTGACCGAAGGAACCTGATGTATTCTTTGCTGTCTCAAACATAAATTTGTGAACATACATCCAGCTATAAAATGATGACAGCGTCGTATTCCATTCCAGAGCCAAATGATTCGTCGTAGAAACATGAGCAGTCAGATATCCACGAAAAAAGTCGATGCAGGACCAAAATAACTCTCTCATTCTCACGTTTTATAATGTTTTCGATAACAAATAAATCTTCGATCAGAATAAAATCAGAGCCTCGTGACCAGACTAAATCTAGACATATTCAACGACAACTTCTGGAGCGTGAAGAAGCCCGTCTGCTTCGACAGACTTTGTTTCATCAGTCTGTCTTCTTCCGCATCGAAATGGACACCTTCACCCCTCAGTTCTCGTTTGCCTGTTTCTACGGAATACTGTCTTTCGTCGTCTACGCAACTACAGTATGCATCATCCATTCCGATCGTTCCACTTTTTCTGGATCCTTCTACACTCTCTTCATCGCAGGTTTCTTCTATGTGAGTTTCATTCTTGGGAAAATTTCACTCCGACTCTCAGAATCTTCTAACCTTTGCCAACTCATTCGTGGCTCTTCGAATCCCACAGAACACTTGCTACAACTGTTCTCTCGCTCCTTTCTTCCAATCTCTCAACCAGAATTCCACCTCCAGTTTCCCATTGCACATATTCTATGGCCTGCAACTGTATATGGCATTCCCGCAGTATTCAATGAATCTTTTGATAACAATCAACCGGTTCACAATGTTCACTTGGCTGAACAGAAACGATCAGAACTGGAGAAAGATCATCCCGTTTTCCCTGATCCTTGTCACCTTCCTACCACTTACCGTAGCATATGGTATGTTCACCCACAAAAGTTATTTTTTGTATGGTCCAGCAATCGATGGATTCATCTGCCAGACAGAATTCGTGAGTAAACTCTTCAATCTTTAAACTGCTACAACCTAATCCACTTCAGGATGGTCAACCTCTTCTCACTAACATGCTCGTGTTCATGACATTCAGCACATCTGTATCAGGAGTGCTTAATATTGCCTCACTGATATTCCTGCATAAATTAAGAGGGAAAATAACGAAAGTGGACAGCAACTTGCTCTTTATCTCATTGTTCTCTTTTTGCGTCGAACTTATCTGCCTCATCGACACAGTTCTCATAAAATACCGCAAGACTCTCCCTGACTGGCTTGTTGCTTTTGGTCTTTGGCTCCTACCGTATTCCAGTGATTTGATCACAATGAGCCAGCCGTGGGTGCTGATTCTCTTCAATTCTGCGGTGAAACCCCGTGCACCTTCCCATTATATTTCAAAATATTCCAGATGCGATCGAAACTGAAGGGTCTTTTGTGTTGCGGAGGTTCTCAAACCTCAAACCACCGTCTGATTTCCGTGACGTCAAGACACTCTGCCACTGCCGCCAACTAATAATTTTTGATGACCGAATGAACCTGATGTATTCTCTGCTTTCTCAAATATACTGAAAATTTATGAACATGCGATATTTATTATTTACAGCAAACTCGGATCAAATTCCAGGCAATTACTTACATGCGGTACAAAGTGACATCATCGTCCGGATATCCTGACGATTCTTCTATTCCGGAGCCAGATGAGTCTTCGTAGGGGGAAAATCCGGATGAATCTCCGGACGATTCACCAGATGATTCTCCAGAAGATTCTTCAAGTCCAGATGACTCTCCCGATGATTCTTCAGATTCTACTCCAGAATAATCTCCAGAGGCATCTCCAGATGACTCGCTTTCAATGTTTTCAAATGATCCAGAAGACTTTTCCTCCTTCTCACCACTTCCTGCTCCAGAAGATTCGAAACCAGAAGCCTCGTCATCTTTTTCAGCAAAGTCCCTCGCTCTAGTCGCCACGATGGCTTCAACAGAAGTCGATGCTTCTGTTGTTGTTGTTGTCAATACTTCTTGAGTTGTTGTAGTGGTAGCCATGGTGGTCGTCGTCGCGGCCGTCGTAGTGGCCATTGTAGTAGTAGTCGTATTTGTCTCTTCATTCAAAAATGTAGCAGTCACATTGTTTTTCTCCGAGACATTCAATACTTGGCTCTCATTCTTGCTGTACATTTCAAGAACTGGAATCAAAATAAATGGAATGGTTCCTGCCAATGTGTCTACTCACTGAGCTGATCCAAAGTTTTCACACTGACATCCAATGGGGACTCAATCGGTTGCAATTCTGGAAGTGCGCGAGGCAATGGGACACCATTATGGTCAAGAGGGACCAAGTTGGAGAGCTGGAAAAAACTAGAAATTGAAACAGCCATGCATCGAATTTCTCACCAACTCGTCCTGCTCTGTTCTTTCCCGTATCTCCTTAGCCGCCTTCTCCGAGTACATTCGCTTCAGCTCCTCATCCATGGTTGAGCCAATTCTATGTTTTTGAAGATCTGCGTTACTGAAATCAACGAAATTCATTCAGCGATTTCCCAGATGTCAATTACTTGTGGAGATAAGCACAATTTTCGGGCATGAACATTCCGAGAACAGGACGGATCATCGAAAGTTTGCTCTGACTCAATGCAATGGGACGAACAAAAACTTCAGAAAGCAGAGTTCCAGCTGATCCTTCGCATCGAGTGTTGAATTTTGAGCGGATGCAATCAAGCATGCAGTCGCCAATTCTGAAGAAAAAATAGATTTGAATTGAAACTATTCTTCGTATTACTGGCACAAATCATTGGTGAACTGACGGAAGTTTTCAAAACCCTGCTGAGAAGATTCTGGAGTCGGAGGCTTTCCGATGTTGCCCAGCATGTCTGCCCATCCGGTTCCACCGGCTCCATCTCCCCCTTGCAAGAATCCGAGCGGATTTGCGTTGGTTCCAGTTGCAGCACCGACAATGTCGCTGACTCCTTGCTGAATTGTGTTCTGCATAGCCGATTTCATGATCCAGTTCATGAAAAGATTCTTCGTCTGGCACTGACTTTCGCACTCCGACTGCACGAGTCCTGCCTCGTTGTCAATGCACTGAATGGTGGCATTGAATGCCAGTTCCTGCTCGATGCACATGTAACCCAGTCCGCTGGTCATCATTTCGAACATTCCACGGTCTTCGTTGTCGCATCGAGCATCTTCGTTGACACACGTTTGTGCACCCTTATACTTTCTAAAAAACTTTTTGATAAGGGAAACATTCTTCTATAACTTACTCGCAAATACGATGATAACGCTCGATATGGCTCATCTCCTGGAGCACAATGCTGAGTGCTTCTTTCAAGTCGGCCGAGCAGTCACGGGGACATTCTCCCATTTCGTCAAAGTTGATGACAAAGTTCCCGTCGTGACTGCTGCTCGAAATGCTCTTGTGCACACTGAAAATCAAAATTTCAAAAAGAGCATGTTTTTTCTGGAGCTTACGGAGAAAACTCATCTAGCGGCGACTGAGGAATATCTTCGACATGGAGAATTTGCGGATCGATGAGATCATTCGCGTCTTCCGTTCCATTCTGCGCAGACAGATCGTCGTCGGTCGATGTCGCATTTGACAGCAAGTCTTCAACTGTGGGAGCCTAAAACGAAAAATTGTACTGACATTCAAAAAAAAACAAAAAAGATACCGCTCTCAATGAGATTTCTTCGGTTTTCGGCCACCAAGGGAGAAACGATCGCAAATAGTTGTTGGCGGCTTCTATTGAGTTCGGAGTAGACGTATTTTGACAGGAAACAGTAATTAGTAGGCAGCAGAATAAAAAAGAGAAAGGAGACATGAGTTAGTAGTTGCGGAAAAGACCGAAACACGGATTTTTCCAGCCAGAACTGGACGAAAATCGGACGAAATTGTGTTTCGCGGAAATGTTTTCTACTGTAATTTAAAGGCGCATTACGCATTTTTCTGATGGGTCTCGCAACGATTTACAACATAACACTAAACTTCGTGTTTCAGTGGCACTGATATCCATGAGACCAGCTGATGGAAAACAATAAATAGCTCTTCTTAGCTTTCAAAAAAAATGTCGCGACAGGCCGATTTCGAAGGGAAGCTGAAGAAACAACCTTTTCACCTGTAGAAAATGTATTTTGAAGAAAGATATGTGGTTGCATGCCGTATTCAGACATTTTGAAGCATTGTGTATCACTGTCACATAAGTTTTCTGTGGAAAGCTTTGTGCCATTATTCAAGTGGAACTAGTCATATGGTTGGCAAATGAGTTGGGGGTTGGTCTCAGATCAAAGGGTCAAAAGTGGGTACTGATAGATAAAAACTGATGGAATGTGTCTTCCGGTGTGATACAAAGCTCGTCAATCGTCTCTCACACACACTCTCTCTCTCTCTCTCTGGCATGGTTGCGAAACGTCGCATTCCAAATCCTTTACCAATAGATTTTCGTCACCCGACATTTTGCAACCCCTGAATTTTGCCTCTGCTTTCATTTTTTCCAGTCAGACAAGGCATCTCCAGTTTTTCACAACAATCGCTTTATCCATACCTGGTTATGAAACGTCGCATCCCAAATTTCAAATTATTTTTCAACCGTATCGCACTCTCTCTCTCTCTTTCACCGGCACACTCTCTATTTTTCGATCGTTTAGCTGTAGTTAGGTATTGACAGCCACCTGTTTGCACCTGTCAGATATTTGATCGATTCCCGC
>LR567263.1:0-12615 GCA_900536345.3 Caenorhabditis sp. 39 LS-2015 | reverse complement strand
CAACCTTTCATTGATTTACGCTCTCCGAAATCTTCAACTCAGGTCGAGTCAGTGGTACTGTAGATGGTGGCTGCGCGACTAGCTGCCGTTTAGAGGAGAAGCATCCCTTTGACTTGTAATTCAGAGAATATGTCGTTTATATATTCAGACAGTTGTCTACAAAATTTCTCGCCGTTCCGCCAACCTTTCATTGATTTACGCTCTCCGAAATCTTCAACTCAGGTCGAGTCAGTGGTACTGTAGATGGTGGCTGCGCGACTAGCTGCCGTTTAGAGGAGAAGCATCCCTTTGACTTGTAATTCAGAGAATATGTCGTTTATATATTCAGACAGTTGTCTACAAAATTTCTCGCCGTTCCGCCAACCTTTCATTGATTTACGCTCTCCGAAATCTTCAACTCAGGTCGAGTCAGTGGTACTGTAGATGGTGGCTGCGCGACTAGCTGCCGTTCAGCAAGGAAGTGTCTCTTTGACTTGTAATTCAGAGAATATGTCGTTTATATATTCAGACAGTTGTCTACAAAATTTCCTTCCGATTCATCAAAAAATCGAACGTTTTCCGGTAGCCCTTTATAAAAATCTGTTTCCCGCTTTGCTTCATAATTAATTTTTTTAAAATTACCAATCCGGCTTCAAACGCATTTCCGTTGATTTCTCCCTGGTTTTGAAAGTTCCGTGCCCAAAAACCTGGGGTTCTCACAAATTTTCATTTTTTCGGGAATCAGACACCTCCGCGAGTTAACACAACAATTTCCAAGCAGGTAAAACTCGTAGTTTTTCGAACCATATGGTAATTTATGTTTTTTCAGGCCGCTAGCTCCTCAACGCCATCCGCATCATCTGCTGAAACTGCTTCCGCTGCTGCTGCATCTCGTGGAATGAAGCGAGATGTCAATGCGAGAGACAAATGGAATGCCGAATGGTTGGAGCAGTCAGCATAACAAGGAGCTCATCGAGATTCGCGATCAGTATGGTCTCGAGTCGCTGGCAGCCAATGTTCTGAACAATCCTGCATTCGGCAAGGTTAGATAATATAGTTCTCCTCTCAAACTTGTTCATCTATTTCAGATTACACGACCATCAGAGGCGACCCTGCTGTGACGAGTTTGTCGAAGTCGTTCTAGCAAGTGGTGTGGAGTTGGAGACGTCGAGTCGGTCAACGATAGTGATACTGATAAGAGAAGGCAGTAATGACCGACGTGGATGCTGCTCAAGCACAGTTCCTCCGTCTCCAACAACAGCAACAACCGCAACTAGCTGCCGCTACCGCGAGTACCAGGTCGAAAGGTTGGTGACTTCATCTTTCAGATATTTTTTAAATTACCGGTTTTTTTAGCAGCCCAAGCCGGCCAAGCAGCCGCTAATCAGCAAGAGGCTCTCAGCAAGCAACAGATGCAGATGCTGATTCTGATTCAGCAGTACCAACAAACGGCTGCTCTCCAAGCGATGCTCTTCAGAGGATACACGACGTCCACGTCTGCAGCTAACTCTACTGCCAACGTTTTCAACACCTAAACGACTTCCATGCAGGTAAAACTCGTGTTTCTTCGGATCATATAGTAATTTATGTTTATTCAGGCCGCTAGCTCCTCGACGCCGTCCACATCATCTGTTGCTACTGCTTAGGTTATCCGATCCGTCGCAGTGCTACCCGATCCATGTCCCAAATTCCATGACCGAGATGGTCTTCTGCACACACTTTTTGGCTGCGAAAAGAAATGCTAATCTATTATTGTGATTTCCCATTAATTAATAAAGATAAAGACGGGAAGGGGAGGGAGGGAAGGAGAATAGGTTTAGATGAATTATTACACGTTTCACGTGGGGCAGTTCAAATGTATCTGCAAAAGATCGGATACTCACGTGAAATTACACGTGAGCTCGGGAGAATTCGTCGTTTGCATTGGTTCTTAACACGTGAGTGGCCGACCTTTTGCAAAAATAAGAATTTCTCTTCTCTTCGGCTGCTGTCCCCGTGAAGCGTGTAACAACTTCTTACGCGCGGGGTACTGTACTTTGTCAAAATAGTACTGTAATTGGCCAATATGGTACCACAGCTGGAAAAACAGTTTCGACGTGGCCAGAGATATCTTCCAGAGCGATGGAATGCAGATCGCATAACAGAATGATCAGTTCGTTTGAAAATTTGGGTTTAAGAAGATCTGTGAAATGTGAATCAGTCAGTGCAAAAGTCATCGTTCCAAAATAATTATTCCATAGTTAATTCCCGAAGCTCCAATTCTGCCCCTTTTTATTCCAAAATTTGAAACCGATATGGCGATCTCCCAGTTTCTTTATTTTTTTCGAAACGTTGTGCTCATGGCACCGTGACAACATGCGTCGCAACCTGCAGCGGAGATGCTGGAATCGTCACGGACTGCAAGGTCGAAACACAATGAACAACGACGCTGCCTTTGAGACAAGCCGAGCTCATACATTGTTCACGGTGCGGAGCTCTACAAGGAAAATCATGGATTTTCCAAGTTAGTATTCATTTTTCAAATGGTGACAGTTGGGTCCCGTCATGCAGCTACGTGAACGCTCTCGACGATTAATTTTTTCTGCGCTCTCACTATCTCAACTTGCTCTCACTCTCTCAACCTGTTCACGTAGCCATTCTACGAGACCATTCTATGATGAGACCCATTCTACGTGGAATGGGTCTAAACTGTCACCATTTCGAAAATGAATAATATTACACGTTTCACGGAGAGACAGCCCAAGGAAAAGGGAAATTCTCCTCTTTGCAAAAGATAGACCACTCACGTAAAATTACACGTGAGCTCGGAACAAATTTTCGTTTTCTGTGGTTTTTCACGTGTGTGGCCCATCTTTTGCAGATTTATGAGCTGCCTCACGCGAAACGTGTAATAATTCATCTTTCCCTCCCTCCCCTCCCCCGCCTTTATCTTTATTAATTAATATGAAACCACAATAATAGATTAGCATTTCCTTTCGCAGCCAAAGAGTTTGTGCAGAGACCATGTTTCCTCTCGGTCATGGATCGGGACGTGGATCGGGTAGCACTGCGACGGATCGGATAGCCTAAGCAGTAGGAGCAGCTGATGTGGATGGCGTTGAGGAGCTAGCGGCCTGAATAAACAAAAATTACCATTGGATCCGAAGGAACACAAGTTTTACCTGCTTGGAACCTTGGTGAAAGCAAGAACATTGCCAGCCTCCATCTCCTTTTAAATTCGCGTCTTCGCCTCTGTCTCCCTTCTGATCTGATCCTCATGAGACTTGTGGAATGTGCTGAGGCAGGAGTTGACGATGACCGCGACGAAGCGGATTGACATTGGCTCCATGGATTGAGTGAAGGGTTCGTGGCGATCTCAGCTTGGCACCTGGGTGGCACGAAAGTCCCGACTGTCATCACGATCCTGATCACAATCCACGCGGCAGACTCTGACAGCAACTTTTCGATGAGAACCACTTTTCCTGACGCTTGAACAAGAGCCTTGTGTGCCAAAGTCTCATAGTCCCAGTTTGGATGAGCACTGATCGTCTGCTGCTGATCGTCGCGAGTCAAACTCTGCCGCTTGCCGGATCGTGATGTGGATACGAGTGTCCCTGACTTGCGTGGCTTTTCCTTGTCCTTTGGGGTGTCGGAAGACGTGATTTCGTTGTGTCGAACACAGACTGGACCATGGCAAGAGTGTCATCTTGATGACCACCTTGGCGATGTGGGAGCGGAACGGATGAAGGTGGAACTTCGAGGCTGGGCTTGATCATGTGATGATGCGATGGAACTTGTTGAGCTGGAGTTGCAGAAAATGGGTGGATCGGAGACGGAGCACTGACTGGTTTTTCCTGGAAACGAAACATTTTAATATGTACTGATTATTTGATTTATTTACCTTATAAGCCATCAATCTAGCTAGATGAGCGTTCTTCTCCTCTTGTCCCATGCGGTGTGGCGGCGTCGGCTTCACTGGAGAAGCACGACGATTCGGAACAGAACAGTTGGTCGAATATGTGATCCAGGAATGAAGTGTGGAACAAGACTTCGTGTCCAGAACAAACGAGCATTCGAGACGACGGCATCTCTCCCAAACGGATTCCTCGGAAGATATCCTCCAACTCGGCGGCGGTGACGGCAGCAGAGGCTGTGATAACATGGGACAACCGGTTAGGGTAGAGCTCCGGCAAACCGGTTGGGGCAGCCTCTTCTTGAGCACGCATCAACTCCTCCAAATCGTGGTCTCCAGTCTCCATCGGCTCTTCCGCATCATCAATGGCGTCCGGTGCATCTGAACCGGCAGGAGCGTTCCCAATCGGAGTCGTGACAGTTTCCTCGCCTCTTACGTGGAATTAGTGGCTAGATCAATGTTTTCCAGCTGGACGGCATCTCTCCCATACGGATTCCTCTGGACATATAGCCTCATGCAACCATGCCAGAATGTCCGAAACTCATTGGAAATATGTCGTCCATGAGATGGTGATGGAGTCTTCTGCCTCCTCCAACAAATTCTTGGCAACTTTGTCGAACGCGTTCTCGTACACTTTCAACTCCCAGTCGGGCATCTGAGCCATCTTCTCGAAGATTAGCTTGTAAACGGAGAACACATCGGAGCAACTCCTCCAGATGGTGGCCTTCTAACTGGAGCAGCTTTTGTAGCATTCACTGTTCCAGTGGCAGGAGCTTCTGTAGACTGCCTGAAGCTTCCGCAGGCAGCAAACTCAGATTGTTGCAAGTGAAAGTCACGCTTCTGGCCATAGCATTTGTCAACGTTGGCACCCACTCATCTCCCTCTGGTGGATTCTTTCCCAACTCGTCAAGAAGATCAAGAATCACAACGATTGATGCCGTGTTTACGATATTTATGTTTACGATGAGAACCACTTTTCCTGACGCTTGAACAAGAGCCTTCTGTGCCAAAAT
Organism: Caenorhabditis sp. 39 LS-2015; assembly: GCA_900536345.3. NCBI lineage: Eukaryota > Metazoa > Nematoda > Chromadorea > Rhabditida > Rhabditidae > Caenorhabditis > Caenorhabditis waitukubuli. The sequence continues at coordinate 7,731 of LR567263.1, read as the reverse complement.
CTCATAGTCCCAGTTCGGATGAGCAGTAGTGGGTGTTGCTGATCGTAACGAGCCTCCATTCCAGTCTTCCTCTGTCCGACTTCTTCCTTTTTCGGGGAAACAGCCACAGAGTTCTTTTCAATGGATTAGAGCATAGTTCCGACTTCCAGATCTTCCTCCTCCTCGAACCAGCACTCATCGTTGCGGTCCTTGCGGAAACTTCTTGGACTGCCCATCGAGTTGTCTTCTGAGCGAACGCTCATCGTCTCCTCACGATCACGATGCTGATCGTAGCGAATCTTGATTTCCTTGAATGTCTTCACATAGTTGACACCTTCAATGACCTCCATGTGATTCTCGACGACATATTTAATCAGTGGGCGCATATCTTAGCCTCTCACATGATCGAACAAATGCAGAACCGCCGATTTGATGACGTTGTAGCGGTTTCCGTTCCGGCGGAAACACTCCATCACTGGGTCCAGAACTTTCTCGCGGGCTATGTAGCGGGTGTACTTGTCGTCCTTCACGGATACCACACGTTGGAGCAGCTTGAGGGCCGACAGAATGAGGAGCGAGTGCTTCGACTTCAGAAGAACAAGAACTTTGTTCATCAGATCATTCGAGATGCATCGTTGGCGCATGGAGAAAGAGTGATGCTCGACGCAGAAGGTAAGAAAACGAAGAATGACCGACAGCCTGTTGGCCATCATGTAATCGTCCTTCTTCACAACTCCTCCGTTCACACTCTCGAGTAGTGGTTTCAAAAGAGTATCAAGACAACGATTGTAGAAGAGGTGCAGGAAGTCGCTTCTATCCGACTTGACATTCGTCATGGTTTCGGGATCAAGAAGGGTCTTCAGAATCTGAAAAAAAAGAGAATTCGAATAAAAACAACCACAATAATCAACATACCAATATGATCTCAGATCCCGAGGTGAGATGAACATCAATGTCGGTGAGCATGTGAGTGATCATCCGATTGAGAAGCACGTCCTCGTTTTCCATCTTCTCCTTGGCTTGTTTCAGCAAGAATTCGCGGATGAGCTGAGCATTATTGTCAACGATCGACTTGAGCACATCGACCATAACGGCACGAGTTTCGTGATCGGGAGATTGGAAGCAAGGCTCCAGAGATTCGAGGATGTCTCCGTTGAACATGTTTTGAAGCTGCAACTATAAAATTTACACTAGAAATCAGGAAACACGACGAACAGAACAAGGTCTCGCCGACGCATCACATCGATATCGTCGTTCTTCAATTGTCCAAACAACTCGCGCATCGCCTTTTTGTCCTTTTGGAGCATCGAGACAATGTCGACGCGACAGAAGAAGATATGAGTTCCAAGTGTGGACAGCAAGTTCTCCTCAAAGAGACCCAGACTTGGTAGGTACGCGTCTTGAATGTACTGAGCTCGGTAGAGTCGGTGAATCTTCTCGCACAGCTCTTCGCTGGTGATGTTGAGCACCTCACGGTATTTGGCCTTCTTGTAGACAAACTCACGATGCTTTCGCGGATGTTTGTAGGCAGAATCAAACTCGAACATTCCAATGACCTCCTTGATGTTCGAATCATCCAGCAGCGTTGGTCTCGCACTTCTCCGCCGAGAATCTCAAGTGATCCGCTATCTTCGAAATGGCTTCCTCGTCTTTGGAGTGTCCGAAAGACGTGGTTTCGTTGTGTCCAACACGGACTGAACCATGGCAAGAGTGTCATCTTGATGACCACCTTGACAATGTGGGAGCAGAACGGATGACGGTGGAACTTCGAGGCTGGGCTTGATCACGTGATGATGCGATGGAACGTGTTGAGCTGGAGGAGCAGACGATGGATAAATCGGAAACGGAGCACTGATATCTTGATGACCACCTTGACAATGTGGGAGCGGAACGGATGACGATGGAACTTCGAGGCTGGGCTTGATCACGTGATGATGCGATGGAACGTGTTGAGCTGGAGGAGCAGACGATGGATAAATCGGAAACGGAGCACTGATATCTTGATGACCACCTTGACAATGTGGGAGCGGAACGGATGACGTTGGAACTTCGAGGCTGGGCTTGATCACGTGATGATGCGATGGAACGTGTTGAGCTGGAGGCGCAGACGATGGGTGAATCGGAAACGGGGCACTGACTGGCTTTTCCTGAAAACGAACAATTTTAATATGTACTGCTTATTTTAAATATGTACTGCATATGATCTGGCGGCTCCTCTTCGGTGAGCTGAGCTGGCAGCTGATCGCTGAGCTTCTGGATCGGCGCCGAATATGTTGGAGCAGTGTTGTCCGGCATTTTCATGTGGAACTTCCTCGGAGACGAAGATCCTTGTGCTCCCTGTGAGTGTTGCAGCTGGAGGAGCAGACGATGGGTGAATCGGAAACGGAGCACTGACATCTTGATGACCACCTTGACGATGTGGGAGCGGAACGGATGACGTTGGAACTTCGAGGCTCGGCTTGATCATGTGATGAGGCGATGGAACTTGTTGAGCTGGAGTTGCAGAAGATGGGTGGATCGGAGACGGAGCACTGACTGGTTTTTCCTGGAAACGAAACATTTTAATATGTACTGATTATTTGACTTATTTACCTTATCAGCCATCAATCTAGCCAGATGAGCGTTCTTCTCCTCTTGTGCCATGAGGTGTGGCGGCGTCGGCTTCACTGGAGAAGCACGACGATTCGGAACAGTGTCATCTTCTAGCAACTGTTCTGGTGGACCATCCTCCTCTTGAACTTTCTCTTGAATCGCAGAACTTGTCAGCTGCTCCAACTCCTTCTTGCTTATCACCTGGGTGGCACGAAGGTCGCGACGGTGACGTTGACGGAGCAGCGACGGTGATCCGGTAGTAGGTAGAGCAGACTGGATTCGACGAACAGATGCTGAGGGCGGCCAAATTCTGAAATTTATCAAAGAAAGGGTAGTATCTGTCAGTTTCTAAATCTCATCTAGTCGCAACCCTACTTAGTCAATCTAATTCCACCCGTCTGTCGCCATTATGTGCGCGAGGAGCACTGGTTAGCTTCACTTGTATGTGGCGACATCTTCCTTTTTCAAGGAAGGCGTGCCACGTCTCGTCCGGCCCCCAGTAACAGTGTGGTTAAGGGTTTTTCACCCCGAGAGACACTGTACCGGGAGCTCGGAACCTCAGAGTTGGAGTACAACTCGGTGCGGACATTCCGTGAAGGGTGCACGGCCCTTCACGTCGCCGCATGAGGCCTACAGTACTACAAGGGCAACTCAGGGTGGAATATCTCTCTAATTTCTCAAGATCTTCTACCCATGGAACCGAATGCTCTCCTAATTGCCCTCATGTGCTCCCAGTCCCTTCATGACCCCCAGTAACAGTGTGGTTAAGGGTTTTCACCCCGAGAGACACTGTTACGGGAGCTCGGGTCTAGGAGACACGAGGCTCACAGGAGAAGGGCCTAAGTGCTTACGGGGCTCTAATCTTATGCTATTGTGGGAGACTAGCCTAGGTAAAGAATGAAACGAGCTCACCGGATTAAGTTTGTAGATAGATGCGGGGTCCTCCGGCCAAGCGGTGATCCTCTATGAAGTCGTCGAGGGGTGAAGGTTGTCCAACTGCAGCAGTGGAGACGACGACGACGTGGCGGAGCGCAAACTTCGGCTTTCCATGACGCATAGAGTTGTTCGAGTATACAGAGATGCTTTCCACTATTCGCCAATAAACCTTTCGCCTTCATTCCGCGAAATGTAGCAGCAGCGAAAGCAGTTGCAGCAGATGATGTGGATGGCGTTGAGGAGCTAGCGGCCTGAAAAAACACAGATTACAAAAGGATCCGAAAAACCACGAGTCTTACCTGCTTGGAAGTGGTCCGTAGAGCACCGCTTGGAGAGCAGTCGTTTGTTGGTACTGCTGCCGAACGTCGCCGTCCCAGAGAACACGCGGTTTCGTGACCGCATCCAAGGCGCCCCAGTGACTAGAATGAGCGAGATTCGGAAAGGGAAGGGCGAAATGATGAGAATATCGCGGCAACAACAACGTTCGCGGGTTGCCGCCAGTTGCCAATCTGCGCGCTGTTCGGTAGGGCGCGCTTGCATGGCAATGAAATAGTGCTCTCTCGTGAGAGACGCAGAGAATTTCGTCGATAAAATGATTTTCTAGATATATCTGCAGGTCTGAAATTTAAAAAAACGTGGAGTCATTTGTCCATTCAGATCTAGAAAAAACTGAATCGAGCGATATGAAAAAGGTGAAACTTCTGATCAGAAAACATTGATAAAGCATTAAAAATAAATTCTCTTTTAATTTGTTTATTGGTAATGTGAATAAATGATAAATTCCTTCCCGAAATACACATGTATCTCTTTTTTGCTATTTTTTCTTCGGTTTGCATATTTTCGAATATTTTTTATATGTAATTCCCGATCTTATTCGATAAAGCAATAATTTCAAGATCTATTAAATAATAAAAGTTCCAATATAAATCTCTGAACTGACAAAGGCCGAGGCAAAGGGAGAATTAAAAACGAACAAGCAAAATTAGAAGTTCGCCACCAATTTCATAAATTTCAAGCTCTGAAAAAATAAAAAAGTCTTCATTCATTTATATATTGCAACACATAGGAGACAACTCATTTCCTTTTCCCTCCGCGCTCTTTAACTTGGAGGAAAACCAACGATCTATTCGAAAGATTGTAGTATGCGCTGCTCAGATTATCTTTAATGAAGAAACCTTCCGAGACGAGCTTCTGTTTGCCAATTGCCATACCCAAACGATCTTGAATCTGTTGCTTCAACTCACTCATCTGGAAATTCAATATTTCATCAATCAGCTACTTATAAAACTAGTTTTAAACAAATTCTCTGGAGCTGAAATATTCAATTCGCATGTAATCAAAGACCCATCCATTCCATGCTCTGCTGCATATGATTGGGGTAGTTGAACGACCAACTCAATATTTCCGTTAACTTTCTTAATCCATTCTTGTTCGGGTTCTAGATCATCTTCGGTTCTCATTCGTTTCGCAGGAGGCCCATCTATATGACTTGCCGGCTAAAAAATTAGTTTAAACGGTCTTAAAATATGGACATACCACAACTGGAAGTGATTGCATTTAGACCAAAGAGAGGGTGCAATGTTGGTTGCAAGAATACCTTGAGTGATTGTGATGCTTCAGGTAGTAGTCGTTTGTCGAGGAACTTGTGCACCAATTTTGTCTTCCTTTGAGTCTGTTACTAAACCTTGCTGCCGATGAATTTCATTGATTTGTTGATCTGAAAAAATGTGTTTAAAATCAATGGAGCTATTTAGCTTACTTTGAACAGCTCTCGTTATAGAGTTTCTAGTTTCTTCGGTACCATCCCAAATGAGTTTGTTAGCAAGTTGTGAATCCTCTTCTCCTAATTTCTTTCCAATCATAGTTTGCTCGCCACCAACACCAAAAATATCAGTCCGACGATCAGCGAATTGACCCAAATTCCGGCTAATATCAGCTCCTAGAGCGAGAACATCAGCACCGCGAATTTGTTTGATGGAATACGTTCTCCAGTGAGAGCTGAGATTATCCAATTTTCCAGTTCTGTTTTAGGCACTTGGGTTCGTTTCGGATCATAATCTCGAACAATAACATCCTTCTGTTTCGTAGGTGGCAGAGGAGGGCTTCTCATCTTCATCCTTTTTTTCGTCATCCTTCTTCTCATCGTTTTTTTTTTCTTCTCGTCCTTTTCGTCCTTCTTGTCATCCTTCTTGCCATCCTTACCATCCTAGGACATATATATATATACCAACTGGTTCTCCAATTCTCCAAAACGTTATCACTATCACTTCCTCGCTAATCCCCCTGCCATTAGCATAGTCAAGTTTTCAAGTTCCTCGCCCTAAGGCAGGCGCGGGACGATATCAAACAGCTGATAAACACAGCGGACGGGTGATATCACGTTTTTATCACCCTGTCGCACATATATGCAACTGTACTGTACGCTCGCAAAGATGAGTCCTGTTTTTTCGAGGGGATTGGTTGGCAGCAGCTTTCTGCCAACACTTCGGGCCAGTCGTCAAGGCACACAATCTCCCTTCCGCCATCAAAAAACGCGTGTCTACATGTCTACACGCAACGGCCCTGCTTCAGTAGTCGTTGACGCCTTCGGCAGAAGAGATGAGAAGAAGCCGAAGACCAGTCTTCTCCGAGATTCTCTCTAATTGCCCAATGTCACCTGAGGCAACATCGGCACGGCACGATTCGAATTAGAATATCCCCGCGCGCCCGGGCGGAGATGTTGCGGAGATGTTGTTTCAGTAAATAAAACCGGAGATTCTTCCGTTTTTTTTTCGGGGCTGTCTATGTCTATTATTGCATTTTGTTTTCAATTATTATGCATTTATTTTCTGTTCCTTTTCTATTTTTATCTTCCGAACGTTTGATCGACTGCTACCATTTGATTTCTAGATTTTCCGATTCTAACAAAACCCTGACTATCTATTATCAGCCCATATACATAATTTCTATTTAGTTTTTAAACTGTTCTTCGAGATTGGTAGCTCGAACTGGGTTACCTGTATGGATCGTTTATCCTCCTTGTGTACGAGCTTCCAGCACCACGATGACCAACTACCAGTGCTTTTCCACGTTGAAAACTGGTTCTGCTTCCTCCTGATACTTGGAACGATGATCATGGTGCACCGAGTGAGTACGCTTGCTCCAAGAAAGAGCATCCTCCTCTTCCTCTACTTCTTCCCTCGTAGCTGGAGCTGAAACGTTAAAACTAAACTTTTTTTTCCATTTTCTATCGTTCAAACGTTTGATCTTCTGATATCGTTTGATTTCTAGATTCTAGATTCTATATTGCACCGGAAGATTAAGATTAACTTTTAAAGATGATCTTGTTCTTTTCAGCTCTGAGATTTTAGTTTTCGAACTTTCGAGCTATTGCTATTGGACTGGCTGAGAATCAAATCGAATCGGAATCTAGGCATGGCTTAAGTTCAAACAGTCATGGAGCTAGTCAGAGTAATCCCTAAACCACCAACTTCAGTAATCCGGTCTCTTTGCCCTGACGGTCATTATTTCTAGACACTGCAATTCCAAATTTCTTGTTTTACCTATAGTATACTGGAAAACAGTGTCAAGTTGTTGTTTCTCGACCAAAAAATAATCGCTCTTCCATTTTTTCCACTTGTTTTCCGCTTTCTTCTAGACTTTCCCCTACCCTGTCCCTCTTCTTCTCAATAATTATTCCATGTACGTAATCTTCTGATGCTTGACCACTCTTTCTCTCTCCACTTGGATCCTCTACCACCACCGCTCATAGATATATCTAAGCAAGCATCAGATCGTGAACGGTAAGCAAAGGGAAGAAATGAGATGAAATGGGATGAAAAGAGAGTGGGAAAGAGAAAAAGAAAGAGCGAGAGAAGGTGGAGAGAAACTTGAAAATGACTGGGGGAAGAGGGAGGTGCACCATGTTGAGATCCATTAGGACTTAGCTCTTCAGAACAGTAGTACTCAAGTTCCATTTAGATTTCAAAAGAAAAGAAAAATATCACTGTCTTTTTTCCAAAAATTCCGGATTCCAGATTCCAAAACCCAAATCTAAAATGCCTAGATTCCGTGATCCTTGCCCGACTTTTATATCCCATAAGAAACTTCGAAGCGCTATTTTCGCCGATCGCAACATCAAAATGCACACAAAACATCGATGCTTATCCTCCTCGCTTTTTCTCCTCGGCAACGCAATTCAATTCGGATATCTGCCCCCCCCCCCCTCCCCGAGTCCAGCCAGTT
>LR567243.1:9055-39193 GCA_900536345.3 Caenorhabditis sp. 39 LS-2015 | reverse complement strand
TTATTTTTCATGAAATTCACTTACCGCAACAGTTCCGGATGGACGCGACAGCATGATTGTAACCCTGAAAACCAAAATTTGTCAAAAAACTTTGTACAAATTGAAAAATGTACGAGAAAAACGGAATTCTAGGAAAAACTCAGTTCCTACGTTTTTTGGCGATTTTCAGAGGCAATTTCCTACTTGTCAGTGGAAAATTTTTCATGAATCAGTGGAGAAAAAATTCAGCTATCTAACAAACCCAAAATCCCCTGAAAACCCTCAAAAAACCATGGCAAAACTTGGAGAAAATCTTTGGGCGGTCGATTAATATGTGCGTCGCCGCACTCGGCGTTGTCTATAGAGCGCATTTGCACTGAGGGCCGTGGCCTAGTTTACACAACGTACGCCTAGAGTTTTCGATGGCATTTATCAAAGGGAAACATAACGCGAAGTAAACCGACACCGAAACACCTCATGTTCATTTTCCTGTTCAGTACGAAAAGTGTGAGTCATAATGATGATAACGTTTTTTCTCATCCTTCATGTGACTTATGTATTGATTTTTGTTTCAGGGTATTTTATTCCCATTTTCACTCAAACCCGGAAAAAATGCAAGACAAAGTCATTGTTTTGGCTGTTGGATCGTTCAATCCACCGACTTTCGGACATCTTCGAATGCTTGAGGTATAGTTGATTTGTTATGAAATAAATCAATTTCGAAACTTTCAGGATGCCAAAGTCTACTTGGAAAAGATGGGAAAAACGGTTTTGGGTGGTATTATGAGTCCAGTGGCAGACGCATATGGAAAGAGCACATTGATATCAGCTGCTCATCGGTGAGATTTGTCTTTTTTTCAAATTTCATTGTGAACTCTAACTAGTTCAGTGTCAATATGACAATTGCCGCCACAAGTGACTCCGATTGGATCAAAGTTAGTGATTGGGAAGCTACCCAGAAACAATGGACACCGACATTGGAGCTTCTCAAGTACCATGATAAGCTCAGCAAAGTGAGAGTGACAATCAATTTCTCTTCTTTATTCTTCAAAAACATACATTTAGGAAACCCACGGAAAAGACGTTGATGTGGTCCTTCTCGTTGGCGGAGACGTCGTGAATACCTTCCCAATGCTCAAATCAGACGGATCTCCAGTTTGGCACATGGAAGATTTAGTTGAGCTGGTCAAGATGGGACTTGTAGTTCAACCAAGAGACGGATCAGATCCAAAGAAAACAATCGCTTCAATCCAAGAGTTGAGACATCTTGCCGACAAGATTTTGATCATTGAGGTGAGCGGCTCAGAATTTTTGGAAGTAATGGGATGGGTCTCAACAGTTTTTCAGGGAACCCTTGGTCTGAACACATCCAGCTCAAGTTCCTTGCGTGCCGCCATCGCTGAAAACCACTCGATCAAGTACACCACTTCGGATTCTGTCATTGACTATATAAAGGAACATCAGCTTTACAAGTGACTTCTTTCATCTAAAATTTTCGGGTTACTTGTATGTAGTGTATGAAATTATCACCATATTCCTAACTTTAATTTGAGTATTGTTCCATTTCTAATGAAGTTTTTGATAAAGTTTTCAATATTTCGAATTTGTTGTTTTGTAATTGTCAGGATCATAAATTTGAAGCAGGTTCACCAAAATCAGGGTTCAGTTTCCAATGACCACCTGCATCATGTTCTCTTCAATTTTATCGTTTTGTTTGTAACCGTGAAGTGCCGGTTTTGTATGAAATTACCAAAAAAATGAATAAAATCAGTGAGGTGTGGGTAACATTTCCTGTCTTCCCACCCTTTCCTCCAACCGGGTACATGCCGCAGTACATGGAAAAATATGTTCCAGCCACTTCATCCTCTCCAATTTACAATTTACCGGTTCGACCCCTCAACCCTTCAACCTCACCCCTTTACCACTCGACCTCTTCCTCCCGCCCTCCCCTCCTCCTCTCACCCGTTCCTTCCCGTTTTCAACAAAAAGCCTTTGCCCCCTTGCCTACTTCTTCCACTTTTTTCCCCCTTTTCATTAGATGTTCTTGTTTGCATTTATTCTCAAATAACCTTCCCTCCCCTCCCGTTTCTCCATCTTTTCATTTGGTTCTTTTCCTTAGTTTAGTTTGCTCTTCTTTTCAGAAGACAAAAAAGTGCGTGGGCTGGTGGGTGGATAAGTTAAAACAAATGGTAAAGGTCGGGGGGTACAGTAAGTCGGCGTTTGAGAGAAGGAGAAGGGGTGTGGTGGCTTCCGAGAAAATTGGAAAATAAGCAGATGGTCAAACATTCCATTCGGGTTTTCTCTCAACTTCTTTTCTGAAATTTTTGTCAAAGTTCTCTTGTTCAGGGAGAAAGTGAAAACAAAACAATCGTAAGAAACAAACCACCACGACGTTTCGCAACTAGAAATTATCGGTTTTTGAAATTTCGCGCTTCATAACAGTTGCGAAACGTCGCAGTAGCTTAGAACTCTCATCAGCTTGAATATTTCGTAACACGGAACAACTTGCAGGTGTTTATGTGATGGCAAAATAAATACGAATGACCCAAAACCACGGTGTAACATGCCTGGCTCTTGGTGACCAATAGACCAACAGACCGCTGTCCCATTCATTGTATCTTCAAAAAGTTTTTTGCCGCTGATGTTACCTTTAGAGCCATTCAAAACTTGCCGTTGATTGGAAAATGTATATGTACATTGTCCTTTATTTATATTTTTTCCATATTCCTCCTTTTTTCAAAAAAAAAAAAGAAAAAAAAATTTCAGTCCACAAGTGTTCTGATGTTTCTGCCTTCGGTTGGCATTAGCGAAATCACGAAATTACGACTCTGCTTTCACTTTTCGTGTACCTCAAACTAAATGGTTTGTTTTCCTTGCCGATTACACTGTCCTTTTCGTTTCCTCAAGTATTCCACTTTTTCTGACCTCCTGCCGGGGCCGGGTCTGTAAATTTTATCGGGCAACGTAACATAGACCGGCTTATAATCTGCTTATGTTCATACTCGAATTCGTAATGTGGCAAGCAGGGGGGATTTGCACCGTAACGTATGTACGTACTTGTAAATGTACTTTAGTACACTTTTTGGGTGGCTCTGCAGTTGTTAAACACTAATGAGAGACCGGTAGATGGGGCGGACTGGACCTGACCATTTTTTCATTTTTAATTCTGATTCCGCTTTCATTTCTGCTTCATTGCACTGTTCATTGTCCCTCCCTTTCTTCCTCGTGACCGTATCCAATTACATACATACTACCCTCTCCAAAAAACTCTCTCCAAAAAGACACCCCATTCCATCTATTCTCGACCACCTAAGAAGACGAAGAAAAAGAAGAACTTTGTGGGAAAGGTGGACCGGTCAGTGTATGAATTGTGTATGCTAATGTGTTTATTTGCCCGAGAAAGGCAAGGTGTGTATTTGTTGTACATATGAGTGTAAAACACGGGTGAAAAGCGGTTTTTGCTATCTGCGTCGAGGAACTGAGAGCGAGAGCGAGAGCGAGAGCCAAGACCAAGGCCGGTTGAGGTGGAAAATGGGCAAAAATATGTTCACGGAACAGCCGGAGAATATGGTTTTTGGTGAGGTGCTGATCATTTCTTATATAGATTCGACCACCTCACAATCTAGGCCCTATTCTGAGGCAAAATTCAATCTCAAATTCCAAATCAAATCCCAGCCTCACTCCCCTTCTGTATCTTTCTTTTCCGCCATGTCCTTTGTGACTGATGGCCTAGCAATTATGCGCGACACCATCATCATCATAATTATGTATGAAACTACTGCCTGGGAGAGGGGTTTTTTTCCGCTGGGCCATTTCATCTCTTAAACGAACCTGACCTGACATGCGGTTGGGTTGTGAACTGACCCATATTGTCCTGGGTGAACTCGACACTTTCCACTTTTCGAACGCCTGCCTGCCTGTATGTCTTCCGCTTCATTGCGCTTCCTTTCTTTTTCTTCCTGCAAAGTTTTGAACACAAACACATTTGAACATCTTCTAGTTTTCATTCCTCTGTAGTCAGAGAAAGGTTGCCAAATGTCGTAGTTGCGATGCGTCGTCTTTAGCGAATAGTCTTTGATAAAAATCTACAGACACACCCACCCAAAAAAATGAAATAAAGAAAAATTCCTCTTTGGATTTGGATCTCATAAATTACCAACTTTCTGTCCACGATCATGATCCTTTTCTTCCCTTAACAGATATGTAATAAAAATGTCCGTATCGTCCTGTCGCGGGGGCCCCTATTTGACCTTCACGAAATCCGCCTACTCTGAAGCGCGCACCTCACATTATTCATACGCCCTCTGGGGGCCAGGTGATATGTGCGTTTTCATCATTGAAAACCTCTTCTCTCTTCCGCATGTCGGGTCGTCTTCTTTATTCTATTCTTCATTCCTTCTCACATCTTGACACTTTCTTGCCAAACGGCAAAAAGGGCGTCCGTTTAACCTTTGTGATCATCATCATCATCATCATGAGATCGACCAAGCTTCTTGTTTCTTGCCTTGGCGCCGCACGCAAGCAATTCAATTCTCGTCTTATGTCTAGGGCTTCCTGCCAATCTTGCCCTCCGAAATATTTGCATATCTACCTAACCCCCGCCACTAGAATAAGCAATGCATTTTCATTTTCATTTTCATTCCCATTTTCCCCGTTAACCTCTTGAACTTATTGTTTAAAAACTCTCAGAAGTTGAGTTGCTACTGTATTTTCCCTTATTTAATGATAATCATATCTATTTGGATCACGAGAAATGAGAGGAAACGGAACAAGTGTGAGAAGTGAAAATTTGATTTGCTTTGGCTTCGGCTTTCCTTTGAAACAACTTGTTTTCACCGACTATTCCTCTCTTCCCTGATCGCAACAGTGCCTCCGTCCCGCGTTTTGTAATTATAGGCGGATTAGTCGACCGCCAGTCGGTTTCAGCGGTTTTGAATGTTTCATGGCTGTGGAATTGGCATTGGACGACTGATCTGCCATGCCATTCATTCCATTTAGTTCCTTATATGTCTCTGGTTGAGTTTTAGTAACCAAGGTTTCTTTTCCAAACATTTTCTGACCCGAAACATCGTTTTGCCTTCTGAATCAATCCAAATCTAAGACTAAATCCAAATCCCAATCCCAATCTCTTTAAAAACAACCCCTTGCAAAAAAAAACTGGTTGCCAAGTAGGACTGTATACATATTAAGTGAGAGGCAAGGGGGGGGATCTCCCTGTCTCATAAACCACGATGAGGTAACGTTCGTTTCGCGGAAATAGCCCTGATTTGTCGGAGACTTTTGACATGATTATCAGAGAAAATCAGACTCGTCTTTATTCCTTTCTTTATCCTCTCCCCTATGCCTGTCATTTTTTTCCTTTTGATTCGACTTTTTTGTGTTCTGTTTGATGTTCGTTCGTTCGTTCGTTCGTTTCCCTTCTCTAAGGGGAGTCTGTTTGCGAATCAGCTTTCTGGTAAGGAGAGGTAAGAAGGGATCAGAAAGGGAATAACATCTTTATTTTGTATTTTTCGATTCCCGTCAGTGACGTACGAGTTCATCCTTAGAGTTCACCAAGTTCTCATCTGACCATCAAAATCAAACTGAATAAAATCCAACCTCAACCCAACAACCTTGAGACAAAGTATGTATGGCTCTCTAGTGAAGACGAACCGTAACGACCCTATTACCTAGTCATTTGGAGGCGTTTCGCCTCGTTTCGTGTTGTATCATCAACCCAAATAGCACCGCGGGTGGTATCGTTATGCAAATACTCTGATCCAAGGGCAAGTGCCGGTATAGCCGAAAAAAGTCAAATGAAGATGGGGGTTGGGAAGAGTTCGGTGCACCGGCGGGGTTCTGTGTATGTGTACACTATGTACACGTAGAGCAGAGACTCGCGTGAAAATCGTAGGCAAACACCGTACAACTTGCTACTCATCTTCTTACCAGCTTTCTCTCTTGTCTCTCGGCTCTTTTTGCCAACCGTGAGATGGCGAGTGAGTGAGTGAGTGAGCAACGCGGAAATTATCTGAACCTTTGCTTCTTTCCGCGTCCTTTGTCTTTCTACCTTCACTTTTTGAAAACGCTATACTGTATACATGCAAATTCTACTATACATTGTTGTCATTGTTGTCGTCATTGCTATCCTTCACTATCAACTATCATCACAAACATTTTTCACTAGCATCACACATTGCCACGTCAACAATCACCAGATCCTTCACAAAAGCCTCATCGATTGCGAAACACACAATATTATTCCTTTTCCCAATTATCAGTCGATATATATGTCATTTTTGAGTTCATGATAACGTTCCAACACCAACTCCCCCGCTGTCGACGTCGTTTCAACTCTTACTCTACCGCATTACTTACTTTTTCCTTTTCCTTTTACTTCTACTAACTGTCTAATTCACTTGCAACGTGATCATCATGGGATTATGGGAGTTCATCGAGAAAGTGAGTTTGTTTTGCTTTGCAATTTGAAATTGTTCAAATTTTGTAGTACAGTAGGAAAAAAGGAAGAAACCTCTAGGAAGAAAGGGTTTAGGAAAAGAGAAAGACACACCCAATTGACTAGAGACAAAGAGACTTGGAAGAGGGACGAATACATAGTAGTCGTTGGAAGAAGAGAGGTGATTCATGTTTCTGATCACACCTCTTCCTCTTTCCCAAACTTTTGATCATCTAGAAGAAAGGAAAGGGAAGGAAAACGAAAACCTGTAGTAATTAGTATTCGGTTTGTTTTCTCTTCGTCCAACTGTTCATCAACCGTGTTTTTTCCTGCTTGTCTTTTTCTATGGAAAAATCTTTAAAAACTCAAGATCAAAATCAAAATCATAGTCACCCAATGACCAAGACCTTGTAGAAGAAGCTTATCAAAATTTTGAATTGAATGAAATGAGTTGGCCTGGCCTGGCCAATAGCCTTGAGTTGCGAAATTGGGTGTGTCCTCGATTCTTCCTTTTTCTTTCTGTTTTCTTACTTTCTGACTTTCCAGAAAGTAGATACGTAGACGAAGAAGTTTAAGATAGTAAGTAACTAATGCAATCAAAACTTGAAACAAAGAGAAATGGGCGAACCGGTTGTACAGTCAAGAGCTGGTCGTATGATTCTTTATCAAATCATCAAGGAAATTGTTTAGTTTTTATTCCAATTCCATGTGATTCTCTATTCTCTACTCTGGGTGGTTTTTTTACACTTCTAGGGAAAAAAAAATCAGTGTTTCCACGACGTTTCGCAACCAAATGTAAAACCTTCCTTCGTTCTGGGCTTTCTCAAGATGAGAATAACCTCACGTAACAGAAATTTGAAAAAAATGACTCACACCTTGCAAAAACCGCAAATAATTACTCTCATGGCAATTCACCTTGTTCCTTTACCCTCACACTCCAAGTTTCGAGTTTCTGTGTCAAGTTTGTAATGTTCCAACTCTACAAAACTTTTTATTACTCTTTTGGGTTGCCACCTTTTTCACTTCCCATTTTGTAATCAATGAGTAATTCGGCTATCAAAACTGAGTCCAGCGGAAGAAAGGAAGGAAATTCCAATGTTTTGAGCTTTTCCTCCTTCTTTCCTGTCTATCAAAGTCGACTACCAACTAATTAGTCACTTTTCCGCGCCGCACCCAAGTTGTTGCCCCAACCAAACCGTTGTATCTCTCGGGAATGTGTCTTGGAACCGGAAAGTCCTAAACCTGTCAAGTGGGGCGAGAAAGAAAAGCCTTAGACCCCTCCTTATCGACCAACACCTCTGCAGGCAGAGAAAGTGTCACTAAAACCTAGACGCTAGCGTCTTTATAGCACGTTTTATGGGGTCTTTGGTGCAAAGGAAAATTGAGAACAATAGAGACAGTTTTGGGGTTGGAAAATTTTGGAAAAAAATGGGACGGAGGGGGGAATGAAAATCCTTTAGGGAAAGAAACCAACCAAAATTTCGTTTCTATTTTTAGATTTTGAGCCCCAAACCCCAAACTGTTGTCCTTCTTATCAATTTGTTCATTTGTTCACACCTCCAAAAAAGATGAACGTGTGGGTGTGTGATTCATAGTGGCGGTTGGGTTGTATATAAATGAGTGCAAAACGAAAAAAGTAAATTATCTGTTTCAAAATGAACAATTCCACTTCTTCTCATTTCCGTTTGTTTAAGCAACACTTTCAGTTGAGCTGCCTAGAACAACCGATTGATAGGATTACTGTCAATTTTTGCTGAAAAAATGACCTTTTAGTCTAGTTTTGCTCTTTGGTATGCTCTAATCAAGTTCATGTGACATTTAGTTCGTAACAGTTGGCAGCTGCTGCAGAATAAAATTGCAATAAAAGTTGGTTCGATTCAATTTTATTTGACTTCACACTTGACACTTGGCAACTGGAAATTGAAAACTTCCGTGAAACGTGTAAGATTCACACGTCAAATCAAAAAAGAATAATCCACTTATCTATTTTCGACTGTTCCGCTGTCTCTGCACCATGTTCTTCTTCGTTTCACGGAAAACCGCGTCTGACGTAACAAGCGTGGGCTCCGCCCCACTCCTCCCCAACTTTTCCCCCTCCCTCGTCGTCTCCCTTTATTACTTTATGGTTTTTGCGTTTCTCGCTCTGCTTCGTTTCGTTTCGTTTCCTCCCACTAGCCAGCCACTCCACCACAATGTGCTCGGCTCGACCATCTTATCACTATACGCCTGTATATGTATAAAAACTGACAATGGCACCGCACCGATGGGAGGGGGAGGCTGGTTTTGGTAGTAGTAGTAGTAGTAGTGTTACTGTTTTCCATACTCCACAGTGAGACCGTTGTATGATATGTCGGGTCATAAATTAGCGTTATCACCTAACCAATAACATGTTCGTGTTACTGTGTTTTTGATGAATGGATAAGAATAGAATTGGAACAGGATAGAAATTAGAAACTGACAAACCTAACCAAACCTAACCAAAGAAAATTGATCAAAAATTCGTATTCATGTCGTTTTACTTCACCAACCCTCCTTCAAATTTGTCTACTTTGATCAACACCATTTAGCACCTCTAAACAATAACCAAACCTCCAATTTCCAGACCAAAGAAGCGGTAACAAACCTCTTCTCGACTTCGAACAAGGATAAGGACATGTCGCCACCACAGGAAAACCGGCGCTCTCCCAACTATAACAATTTAATCAGCTATCCTACTAACAAGCCTGCAACTGCAAGACAACCATTATCTGATATCACCTTAGATTTTCGAGGTTTGTTGGTTGTGTTCTTCACTTCGAAAAAAATCACTGGTCTGTTCTGGTTCCATTTTATCACCCTTTGTGCGGATCCGTGTGTAAAGCGGTATAATTTATGGCTTTGATAATATGTTTGGTGTCTTAGTTCTCAGTTTTCACTTTTTTCTTCACCTTCCGTCACTTCCTTCCTTCTGTTCACTGTCCTTTTTGCAGTTTTTCAAAAGCTTGATCAGTTTTCCAATGGACCGCACACATGCAAATTATACGAGTAGCCCCAGCCCCCCTTATCAACCATTTCCACACCCCTCTGCCAACCACAATGTCTTTGCCATTGGTTTCTTCTTCTTCTTCCCTTCCTCTCCCATTTGATTGTCTTTTCGTGCTGTGCCTTCCCGATTCCACTTTTTCTTGACTTTCATTCAAAATTATCTATATGTTTTTGCCTCTGTGGTCGTGATTTTGCCCTTCTTCAATACCGCAAACAACTAATAATCGTCAGCCGGCGTCATAATCTCATTATCATTTCCTTCTTCTTCTTGTCAACTGGACTGTGACTGACTAGCATGTCAATTTTCAGGCGGGATGCCAGCAAAGCAAGTGGGTTTTAACCGCGTACTGGACGGGCTGAAAAAGCGCCAACTTCAACATGACTTCCAACTGGAAAGAGCTGCGGATACCTATACCCCGGTGCAGAATATTGGATCAGGAGCTTTTGGAATCGTTTGTGAAGCCATTGAGATGTCTAGTCAGGAAAAGGTATGCTTATTTAAAAAAAATTAAATTTTAGTTGCATATTTAAATAATTTGTGTTTCAGGTCGCCATAAAAAAGGTTGCACACGCTTCGGCAACTCCAACTCTTGCCAGAAGAACTCTCCGTGAAATCCGTGTCCTCCGCTACATAAACCACCCGAATATTGTCACTCTTCGTGACATTTTCCGCACAAAAGGACCTTTGGGACATGATGTCTATTTGGGTGAGTGCTTTAGTGTCAACGTTTAGTATCAGCTTGCCATCTCCCTTTTCCGATTCGTGGAACGCTTATCATTGACATTTTGCGTAGAAAAATAGTAAGCATAGAACAAAAGTCACTATTTTTTCAGTGATGGACCTGATGGCAAACAATCTGCACCATATCATATATGGAAACGAGGAACCACTTCCGGAACATTTTGTCGTTCACTTTCTTGGCCAACTTTTGAGAGGGCTCGAGGTACGTGACGTGACGTTGGCGGAAACGAAAGTGCAAACTATGTAGTGCAAACATATGATTACAACTTGGAAAGAGCCACTGACACTGACACTGAAACTGCCCTTCCCTAAAAGAGGGAAGGAGAAGGCCATTTTCAGATTGGGAATCGAAGAGGTTGTAGAGAAACAAATATGGAAAAGAAAAGTGAAAGGAAAATCAGTGACGTTTGCATAGTGGCGCCAGTCGTAAAAGCTTGAAACTTTTGGTTTAGCGCTTTTTTGGGGCGTCTCAATATATTTGGGGATTCGAATTTTGAACTTGAACTCCACATTTTCAGTACCTTCACGCCGCCTGCATCGCTCACAGAGATTTGAAACCATCAAACCTGCTAGTCAATGGAGATGGAACCCTTCGGATAGCAGACTTTGGAATGGCAAAATGCGCGGATCTTTCCTCTAAGAAACATGACGACGAGGAGCATTGCTTTTATATGACACAACACGTTGCAACGCTGCCTTATAGAGCTCCAGAGCTGCTTTTTGTGCTTCCGGAGCACTCGACAGCAGTTGATATGTGGGCGGTTGGATGTATCTATGGAGAAATGATCATTCGCAACGAGTTGCTGCCGGGAAGAAGTGTTCAGGGACAGATCAAAATGCTCATCACAATGCTTGGACAACCACCGCAAGATGTAAGAGGAAGAGAAGAAAACTGAATAGAAATAGAAATAATGATTGTACTTTTAGGTCATTGATGAAATTCGATGCGATCGCACTCGAAAGTTGATTCAAGACTATGGAAAGAAAATGGACGCGGAATGGGATGATATCATGTTTTGTAAGGCCAGAGGGGACCAGCAACTTGTCCGTGGCAACTGTGACGCGATAGATTTTGTGAAGCAACTGTTCCAATACGAAGCTGAGAAGCGATTGAACATTCGGGACGCTTTGAGTCATCCTTACATCAGAAGAGTTCTTCCGGTAGAACCAGTGCAGCCAAAATGTCCGTTCAAGGTGAAACATGACATGATGCACGTGGAGGATTTGAGCCATAGTGCTCTGATTGATACAATGTGCAAGGATGTGAGATCAGCGGAGAACTACATGCAGATTCATTCTGGAGGTGAGTATAAGTATACAAATGAATCAAGGACCTACTGCACCCACTGCACTTATTAACAGTGTGAATCTAACCGACTAACCGTTACTATCTAGGCTACCAGTGGACAGCGGGATGGTTCCAGGGCGAGAGGAAATATCAATTATCAGCTGGACAGTCATCCCCACGAGATGACTACAATTCGTCTTATTCTTCATCTTCATCGACTTCCTCATTGAATAGCGGGTGCATATTTTCAGTTAACAATTTACCTAACCCCCATTTATAGCAACCACGCTCCATTAGACTGCATTTCAATTAATTTTGAATTCAACTCTCAATTTTTTCCAGATTCGACCGGCAGCAACAGTTCGGATATGTCGGCGGATACCAGCGGGGATACCGATCCGATTGCGTCGCATGAGCAACTAATGCAAGACGTGACCACACAAATCTCAGTTTGTGAGCCCACCTCTAGTCTGTAAATCATGCACATTCTCCTTTTCCTATTCCTATTCCTATTCCCCTATACTTTCCACCCTTGAAAACACTAAGAAACATATCTCATTTGGCATCTGAAAAATGGTAGATTGGATGCAGTGCTTCACATTGAAGAATGGTGTATATAACAATACTTGTTTATTTATGGGGAACTCCAGAATCTAGAAAAGAACACTTTCCATTTTTTGGAGTATTATGTTGAGATTATATTTATAGTGGTATCGTGGCCCGTTTCTGTCTATTCTAGTCTTGTCTTCTCACTTTTCACCTTTTCACTTTTTTTTACTTTTTTGGTTTTGATATTTGAATTTGAATTTGAAATTGATGATTGAACTTTTGCAATAAAGTTTTGATAAACAATTGACGTTTTCTCTTTGTTCAACAAAACTGCATTTTCGATTAGATATGGTACTGTCCTATTGACCAGTTCAAATTCTCTTTGTTCATATGTCTCTGGAACAAACGACTCTTATCAGTTATCAAAACTATACGATTTTTATTGTTCCGCTGATTGTGATTGTGAGCTATACGTTTGTGTACAGGCCCGGGACACTAAAATTGAATGTGTACATATGTACATGGCTAAAACACAATGCGTACACAGTTTCAGAAGAAAAAGGTGTTGGAGGGAAAGTGAAAGTGAAAGCGTGACCACTGGGAAACACTGGAAACAAACCGGTATTGGATTTTGTGTTTAGAGGGACTTCTCAGTACTAGGTTTTATGATTATTTTTACCGCTCAAAAAACTTTCAGATTACACACCTAGAGGTGTTAATAATCTTGGCATTAACACCGAAAGCAAACAAACACAAATTACGCTGTTTTTTTGTTTCAAATTTTCTTTTTTTGTGATATGATATGATATGATATCACTTTACTTCCGGTTTTGATAAGATAAGCTGCTAACCAAACTGAAAAGTTTCACGTAAAAAATTATACTTGACTTGATCTTTTGAACTCTTAATTAATAACAATTTAAAGCTTCCCGTGTAGCCCGGAACGTGTAGCTCAAACTAGACAACTAAGGAAAAAAAATTCCGATAAGGAACTGATAAGGTAGTGTAACTTAGTCTTTGGGTTTTCAACGTTAACATTTTGAGATCATGACCAAATTGAAAAAACCAGAAACTGTAACGTTTCGCAACTAGAAGTTTATAGAGGTCTTGTGACTTTTTGTAGCAGTTTTCAATAAAACAATTTGAAACAAATTCCAATGCCAATGGGAAACGAGAAGAAGAAGAAGGAGAAGAAGATAAGATAAGATACGATTCGATTCGAAACTAAATTGGCCAATTTCCGATTTCCAATTTTCAATGTTACACCCATCGGTTTTTCTCTATATAAATCGGTTGTCTTGTGATTCTACCTTACCATTTTATTCTTCACTAGTCTAAACAAAAAATTCTGTGAGAACAAACAATGGCGTCCATGTTCGAGGAGAACCTTACTGAGCCAACTGTAAGTCTAAAATTGAAAGTTGCGAAACGTTACATTCGAATTTCAGGTGGAAGGAAAAGTTCGTCAACTTCTAGAAGTCCTAATTTCGGTCCCATTCGACTCCACATCTGCTGAATTCAACTGGAGAGAGGGTCTGGATGAGGATCGTGTCGGTTACGTCAGTACCATGTTGGCTGAGGCGCTCACCACCTATTTTAATGTACCAACTGAGCCGGAAGATTTGGAGAATTTGAGTACTGTTCAAGATATTGTCAATCGTATTAACAATGGAAGTGCCTAAAGTACTCTGGTCAAATAACAATTGGAAAATCGAAAGATCAATAGATCAAAATTTTTATGACTCGAAATATTTTTAAAAAATTGCATGATTGAAGAAGAATAAACTTTTTTTTAAAATTGATTTCTGAGTGCCTGTAGTGTCGAATGAAGACTTTGAAACTTTGAAACCCAGAACTTATTGATTGGCTGAAAAAAATCAATAAATTTTTAACTCTGGTCTCAACCAACTTTCATTCGGATTTCCGGGTTCCTGTGGGGACTCTTCCTGCACAATGTACTGATTTGCACTTCGAACGCCACGGAGAGGTGGGAGGCGGCGGATCTGAAAGTTCTTAAGTAAAACTCTCTCAAATTCATGGTACTCACCTCTTGCGGTGGCGGAGGGTTGTTTTCGCTGAGCGAAATAGTCGCAGGTCCAATTGGTCGAGCAACAGTGATTGAGAAGCCGGTTTCTCGAGACCGTTTGACAAAATGGGCACACATGACTTCCTTGTACTAAAAAATAGTTGGTTTTTTATAATAAAAACTGGAAATGGCTTACTGTGGCGAAAACCACGAAGATTTCGAGTAGAACGAACAGGATTATGGACACAATGTAGGATGTAGAGTCGTCGCCGTCAATTTCGGTGTATACGAACCAGGCCTCGATTATTGCAAAGGAGCAGAACATTAGTATTCTGAAAATTATTGGAAAATGAGAAGATTGAGAAGATCAAAAGATCAAAAGATCAAAATTGTCATTGCTAGTATATACATACCTAACAATAAAATGTGGTATAAACAAAAACCATCTGGTAGCCTTTACTCCATAGAATAACGTGACAACTGTGAGAACCTGAAATGGATTTTTTTTTTTTAAATTTTGTTAAATTGGGGTAATTTACATGAACGAACGCCCAAATCAAAATGCCGACATTGTTCTGACAGAGCAACGTTCCCATGTAGGTCATGTTCCGGACGTTTCTGAAAAATTTAGTTTCATTTTTTTTCCCCGCTGTTTTTTGACACTTTGATCTTTCAAATCCCCGCAAAATGCGTATTCTGTGGGTGACACACACTTTTAGGCACAAATATTTGCGGGAAAAAAATCAAATCATAATTAGATATTTTTCTATCCGTCTGCGAGACTACAAATACTACAATTTACAAGCTCCCTCTGATTTCTTATTTTCACTTTAAGATGACTAACTGAATTTCAAAGTCGTCCAATCCATGTGACAAATCCATTGTCGAGTTACCCAGATGATCGCAGATTCGAGTTGTGACGTCCGGAAGAACTGAAATACAAAATTTGAACTTTTTTGACTCGTTTTTGACCCTATGGAAAAACAAAAACAAAATTTTCAACTGAAAACTAACCAGCGACAAGTAGAAAGCAGATAAGGAAGATTTCTGTGACACCGAGAACAATTGTGAATGTCTTAGTGTGACAACAGCATATCTTGTAGACTTTTGCTCTGGGTTTGAAGCCATCGGGATGTTCAAAGTGGAGTTGAGGCTCCTCGCCTCGTTTGTTGCTCATTTGAACTAGGAGATGTCATAATTAAAATATATCTGAGGCAAGTATCGGAAGGAAAAAAAATGAAAGCTGAAACTGAAAAATTGATATTCTAATGACGTGATGAACAGAAACGTGAAAAATGTCAGAGTCATTAGTGAATGAATTTTAATGCAAAAAGACACGTAGCAGACATTGACGTTATTTATGAATTCCAATTGGAATTCTTATACATATTAGCTGATGAGATTTTTCATCATAATCATAATCACTATCCGGATTGACGTCAGAAAAGCCTAAGGCTTCCTTCCTCCCTCCTTGGGAACATAAATGACATGAACAATTGAATTAGAAGTAAGAGAACCAGAACTAGGGATACATCAAGCATGAAAAAAAGCAACATCATTGAAATTTCATCTGGTTTTTTTTATAAAACTACAAACTACATCTTGGCAGGTCTTACATGTTTTTCTGCTGTCACTTGGTTTTTTGAAAGCGCATTTTGTAGGCGTTTTTTGGTTTTGGTTATTCAAATAAAAATAATAGTTATATTGTAGAGAATATGCACATTTTCACCTGGCTAGTAGCGAAACTTAAAGTTGGAAAGGAATGAGAAGAATATCAGAGCACTGAGATTCTGAGAATTCTCAGTTTTTCATTTTTATTTTTCAACTTATAGACACGTTTTTAATCCAATCTGAGCCCCAAAAACGAACAAAATGCAAGCAAACTGGCGAAAATGAAAATGCGAGACATGAGACATGGGAAGTGGTAATTGGAGAGAGGAAGGAGCCATGGAGATGAAATGGCAGGTGTTTTGATTAGTGGGCTGTGTGTTCTGTGATTGGTCTTTTGGGTTGGTCAACACATCTTCGCGCATGTGATTTTGATGCTCAGAAGACCCAAAGGACTTTGGCGACGTTTCGCAACCATGACTTTTTCAGGTTGAAAGTGAGGTTGAAAAACTCCCTCATTGGTGTGACCTATAGAAGAAAACATCTCAATCGTTTTGTCAAATTCAAAACATTTTGGTTGCGAAACGTCGCAGCAAGAAAGAAAAACTTTCAAACCATTAGAAAATCGGTCACCTGAATTGACTTGCCTGACGGAAAAAAACTCAAAATTGAATTCCCTCTTTGACTAGCTCTCGCGTTGATTAGATGATTAGAAAATAGCAGTATTATGATCTCGTGAAATTTCTCGTGAAAAAAACGAGAAAATCACTGCCAACTTGGAATTCCGGTGAAAAATGAAGTTGTCGAAAGTGACAAATGTTGAAATCGGGGGAAAAGTTGGGAGAAAAATGCTGATGCTAATCATATGGTTATGGGCGTGTTTTCCCGCAATATTCACGACCTTTTGCATGAATTTTTGAGTAGGGAAGGAAACTCATAATTTGGGGAATGGAGATTTGGGAAAATGTCAGGAGATTTTAGAGTGGGAGGGGGGGGGGAATGGAAATGTTTATACTTTCAATTTCTTGGAAAACAAAGTTTAGATTCGTTATACTTTATTTGAAACGGAGATGAGGGAAAAGTTGGGCATATTATCACATGACAAAGTTGAAAACGGCGACGGCGACAACGACGAAGACGAAGACCTTCAAGTTTTCTGGAGGCATCTGGAAAAGAAAGCTATATGGCAATCCTACAAGAAGCTCCAAGTTTTGCTAAATTCCCAAAGTTCTAAGCTCAAGGTCTAATCCAATCTAAAAATCAAACAGGAAAAAAAACCTACCGATACACTACAAAAGCCATGGCAACGACAATAAGTAGAGCAATGAACATTACAGAGCTTTGTGACAAAATGTCCAGGGTGTACTCGGCGGATTGGTCCATAATGGGTTCTACAGAACCGATGAAAGAAAATAGAATAGGTCAAAGTGTTTATGTGGACAAGATTTCTGGGGATACGCTACGCGGCGGCTCGAGGGTGGCCTGTCAGGCCGACAGGATAGTGGGTAAACAGATTTCGAATTTCCACTATATCAAAAGATCCCCCTGATGTTTGTTGAGGATTCGAGGATTCCCAACATGGCGGACAATGAAAAAGTGTGGAAAAAAGTGAAAGATGTTTTCACACAACATGGGGAATGGGAATCTCAACAAAAATCTTGACAGAAAGGGGAATTTTGTTTTGAGACTATTAGGATTTCAGGTTTCAAATCGTTCTGGAAGACGTTGGAAGCTTAGCCGAGCAAGGACTAAGCAACGTCTGCTCTAGGACTAAAACTAATTTGGATTTTGACATATCTCTACCCATCTTCATTCAATTTTCCACGTCAAAACGCACAAAACCAGAAGCATATAAAAAAGGCAAAAACCAATCACAATCCCAATCCCAATCCCAATCCTAAGGCTACATTCAAATTCAAATTCACATTCAAATTCGTATTCAAATCCAACCTTTTCCTTTTTTCTCATCTTCATTTTGTCTCGGTCTCAGTTTCTATCTTTACTTTTGTTCCAGCTCTGTTTCGCTTCTGCTCACCTTTTTCTGTTTTTTCCAACAGTTAATCATCCAATTCGAGTATACATAGCTACAAAAATGAGATCAGAGTCAGAACTATCAGAGTCCTTGACATCCTAGGAGCAAATCCTCCATTCCTTCAGTTTTTTCGAGTTCAATGTGTCTATTTTATTCTAGATTTTAAGGTCAAGGGTGTCATGGTACCTCAAGCAAAGGCCACCCGCTTCTACAGCCTTTTGGGTCAACCAAAACCAAAATCAAAGCAACCAATTAAGCCAGAACCTTCAAAAAAGACCTATTGGGATAAGTATCCCGAGCTAAAAAGATTACGGGGAATTGGAAAACGAAAGTTGATAACCCTCCTATTCTTCGTTTACCTCTTCATGTTTTCCACAGCCGAACATATTCAAGTGATGCGATTGGTAGGTAGACCTTGGCAATTCAAAATATGCAACTGATTCAGGGCTATCGGATTTTCATTGCTCAAGCTCTTGTCACAGTGCTTTCAGTGACCAGTGTGTACAGTTTGGAGTATAGTTTGAAGACGTTGAAGGTGTTCTATATGATACCATTTATGTCGGTTGTGGTAAGCAGCTGGTTGCCTTCTAAACAAAGACTTTCTTCCAGATGGGAGGTCTCTCCTGCTACGTGTGTCTCTTCGCTCTTGTCATGTTCACGTTTGCCAATCTTCCACCTTTTGAGTATATTTTTCTAGGTAATCAGTTAAACTAACCAAAATCCTCTTCAAATTCTTCAATCCTATACATAATTACAGCCTTCCATGTCTTCCTACTGGCAGTGACATCACTCGTAACATTTTCCCTAGCCCGGAGCACCGATTTCCTCTGGCAAGCATTCTTCTGCATTGTGGACTTGAGTCTGAACGAGGGAATGATGGAGAAACTGAGAAAGAGCTCTCCGATTGAAGAACCGAGAAATGGAAAGAAGAAAAGACACTCTTGAACAGCATTTGGTTTGGAACATCTTGGAACGCTTTAGAACCAAAAGTCCATTCGAACGTCTCCATACCATTCATCCATCTACATCCACATCCACTTGAAATTGAAATGTTCTCTTCTCCTCCTTTCCTTTTTCCTCCCTCTTTTGATTCCTATAAAACTCAAAATGAACGTCCCCTTCCCTCTCCCCCTCTCCAGACGCCATTAACCTTGACACCATGAGGTGTTTTCTCTTGTTTCTTGGTTTCAAGTTTTCATTCAAATTTTCAAATGTCCATAAATATGAATCACGTAAAATGAATAAATCTGCTAACAAAAAAAGAACAAAAAACGAAGCGTGAAGGGTCAATTGAAGTGTGTGTTGTTCTTATCTCTTAAGCCGCATTTCCGACATTGTTCCTTTCGGTTTTTTTGTGCCTCAAGAGCTCTTTCAAACCCACTAGTCATCATCATTGTCCTCCTACCTCTCTACTGAGCCTTATTCCTATTCCTTAGTCCGAAATCTTTCATTTCTCAAAATGAAATGCTCGTTCGAGCCATTTGTACTGCTCTCGAAGGATACCAGTTGTGCCGAGTCACCACCATGTTCCCATATTTTTTGCTGGCAGAATTTCAATTGTTTGATCGGTAAGTGGAGCAAAAAACCTTTTTTAGCAAGTTGCGAAAAGTCGGGGTGCTTGGATCCAGTGCTATTTGCATTCCTTAGCTCTAATACTAGACTCTCCTCATTTTTTGTGTAGTACTTGATAATTGATACGCAAAAGGAATGAATGTGGCGGGAAACTCTCAAGATTTGATTCGCATAGTGTATATCCCACACCTTTTTTCTCATTTTCCCAGCCTTCCATATCTTTCTTATCTCTCGTTTCCCTGCCTAAAAAGCCAATGTTGCATTCCAATATGACGAGATAAGATTAAACGTTTCTTCTCATCTTCTCATACACATTTAGGTGAGAGAAATGACTAAAATTGACGAAAAACCACACACTCCTTCGATTTTTTACCTGATTCAAGTGTCAAAATCTTCAAAACCTTCGAAACTTTCAAAACCCTCAAACTTCGTGGGGCTAGAGGGGTGTATTCAATTCCTCAGATGAATTGTGTCTATTCTGTCCTGTCCTTGAGAAAAGAAACACAACAGACTGGCCACCCCGAGACAAATGTCACAAATCAGGTTTTTCCCCTCATTTTTCAACAAATTCCATTAACTAGGAGGGTTATTTTTTTAATTCCCATTTATATCTTTACTTCTATTTCTATTTCTATTCTTACCGATCTAACCTGACCTAACCGGATTAGAAATAGAGTAAGGACTTCTTCTGACATCATTCCTTCATGTTTTCCACGTATTTTTTCACCTTTTTTCCACTTTACCTGAGCGGAGAATGAGAAAAATGAGAACTGAAGAAACCAATGATCACACTCAAATAGAGTTAAAAGCGATCGAATTTTTCTGATTTTTTTTTGTTAGATTTTTCTGTCTTACAATAGTTTTATTGTTAGTTCCAAAAGGGAAGGAGGGCCATCCAAGTAGCTGTTAGCCGAAATTAATGCGCCCTTTGGGACTTGAGAAAAAGGACCTTTTGTCTTGATTGTTGTCCTTCTTCTTCACATTTTTCTTGAGAAGCTTTGCCTTTGCGATGAGCATTGTTGCATTTTACTAGACCATTTTTGGTACGAAAATAGATGAGAAAACTGAAAATCAAAATGGTACTTTATAATAATTTTACTAAATGGAACCTGACGTGAAATTGAAATCGAAACTGAACCTGATTCCCCAATTGAACCGCCACCTTAATAACCATGACAAATTACACCCAACTTCCTGTTCCCCCTTGGTCACTTAAAAGTGGTGTAAACTCATAGTGTAAACATGTAACTTTCTTATTTTTCTCTTTACCATTTTCATTTCCTATGAACACAAAAACGAGAGGTTAATATTTGCCGACTCCTTCTCTCACTTCCACTGACAACATGCTCAAGAGATTTTGAGGATCGCGGTGGAGTCAGTCTATCAAGCAATCGGAGGGAAGCGGAGAAAAAAAAAATGAAATGTGCCAAAAACCAAGATATCCAGTTTTCAGGGGATTCATTTGAATTTGAATTTGAATTTGAATTTGAGTGCGAACTCCGATTTCAATTTCAATTTCCACTTCCTGATTTCTTCCATTTCTCATTTTTTGTACGTATAACCGTATCTAATTGAATGCGGTTTTCTCTTCTACGCCTCCCGACCAGTTTGTCCACTTGTTTCCTTTCCATGTTTTCCCCTTCTACCCACCCGCCTAATCACTCAACCTTTCCTTTACATTAAGTTTCTTTTTTTCTCACCAGGCAAACCACCCGAAGTCATTCCATTCCATTCCAATCACTCAGCCATACATACTTCTAAACTTCTAATTTCATTTCTTATGATGATTCTAGCGTCCGTCGTTTCTCTCACTTCTTTCCCATGATTTGCTTCGTTTTCTCTGCCCACGTCGTCCAGTTAGTCATGCAAATGATAAGTGTCAGTGACACTCTTTTCTGGACACTATGTCGCTTTTTGCTTATCAAACACACCCTTTTACTCCCACTTTTCCGTATTTTCTTATTCTTCTCAGTTTTTCTCATATTTTTCTTTTGGCTCTAAAGTTCAACACATTCTTGTTTTGCTGCACTGCACTGCAAGTTGGTTGCGAAACGTCGTAGCCTCATATCTTCTCTTCTTCTTCATCTAGTCTATCAAAAACTTTACATTCCCATAAAAAAATATTTCAAAAAAAAATCAAAATAAAGCGCGCACCATATAGAATCATAACTCCAATGTTAAATATCACATTTCAATACAACAAACGTTCGCTCCATGCATTCCTTGTCTCTTCTCTTTCACTCACTCTGTCTGTCTGTAAATACATTCAGTTCATACCCTCCTTTCCCCCCAGGCAATGCATCCAGTATTCAAACATACGCCTCCTGCATATGAATAATACCTAACTGGAACCCAGCCGCCAAATGACTCGAATTTCATTTCATATTACGTTTGGACTTGCGAATTTCGAATTTTCAATTTTTCAATTCTTGGCCACATTTACACTAGGGTTTAGGTTTTATATTCTAATAAAAAACCAAAAAAAAAAAAGAAAGAAAAGAAAGGAAAGAAAAACAAGAATAGTAGCCAGAACCTAACTACTACTACCACTACTATTATATTACCTAACTTGAATTGCGTAATGTCTTCCATAACTTTTACTACCTGCATATAAATATAATATAAGAAGGAAGAAAAATGTGTTCTCAGCACTTGTATACGTATATTTTATGGCTGCAAGCCATGCCACTGGCAGAAACCTTATCACTATATGGTGCACGTATTCTGTCTTGTTTTTGGTGTGCGAGAGCTATAGCAATTATGAATTTATGTGTATATTGATGGAATGTGGGCAGAGAATATCTAGAGGAAGTTTTGGAAGTTTTGGAAGTGAAAAATTGAAAAATTGAAAAAATCGACTCAATGTTCATTTGTTTTTGTTCAAACGTTTGGTTATTCCACCCTATCCAAGTCACGTCTAACCTTCCAAAACAATATATCAATCAACTTTTGCTTTTCACCTCCTCGGTCAGTAAATCCAATCAAAACCGCCGCCTTGGCCGTTCCTCAAGATTCCTCATCTATTTGCACAAAGTTTCAATGTGTTTGACGTTGCCTCCCGACCCCCCCCCCTGAACAGAACACCTTGTGCTCGCTTTTATTCATTCCTTTCATCACTTTTACATATGGTTTTGGTTTTGGTTTTGATTCTGATTCTGCCAATTCTTCTGCCATTCCATTCCACTTCCTGTATCATTTTGCATGCCATATCAGTATGATGCACCTCCAAGCTTTCGGTTTACCATCTTTCGCATACACTCCTTTGTTGACATTCGAACTTGGTACATTGCATTGTACTGCATTGTATCGATTCGTTTTGATTTGATGAAAATGAAAAGAGATGAGTTTGAAGAAAACGAGAAAACCATTGGTATTCTAAGTTACCCTTCTTTAATCAATAAACAAATAGCAAACGGCAGTGAGCTAACTAACAGTACATGTACACAATGGCCGTTTGGTATCAACCCTCACTCACTTCCCCTTGAGTCACTCTTTGTTGAATTGTATATAGGAAATTTTGTTTGAGAGGAAAAATACCTTGAAAATGAAAATGACACCTTTCCGCGTTTTTCATAAACATTTTCCGTAAACTCACTTCCACTTTGCCTCCCTTTCTTTCAGTCATAAATAAAAGAGGGTTAACTTTTGACCCAAGTGTCCATTTTGTCGACTTCACGTCCTCTTTTTATTATTTTTCTCATTTTTCATGGAAAAGTGCTTAAAAAATCGGGTTTTTTTCACAATTTACACTGTAACGTTCCGCAACCTTTCAAATTTCCAGCATCAACTCTCTCCCCGATTATCTCTGGTTGCCGGTTGGACGGAGACGACATCTTTTGTATATGTCCACGTAGACCAACCCTCTACCGAAAAATGGCTTCGAATACTTCCACAAGCCAAGTGACAGAATCAACAACCACAACGACGACACTATCAACTATTGTCACAGATGTTGTCAGTGCCAATGAGCAGAATGATGATGGTGGATTGGGTGGCGGGGCGATTGCTGGCATTGTTATTGCGGTGGTGGTGAGTCAGAATTGATTGAATTTTTTGGTTAAAAAAATTGAAGAAAAAAAAATTGAAAAGTGGACATATCAGATTACATACAGTGGTGGCTGTTAGTTACTTGTCAGAACAGTACCATATAATCCTAGAAAAGCAAATAGCGACGTTTCGCAACCACACCTCGCAAATCATTGTGTTTTCCAGGTCGGCGTCCTTCTCCTCTCGGTCCTCGGTTTCTTCGCCTTCAAATACGTGAGAGACCGCCGAAAAAACCACGGAGAATACCGTCCACAATTCGAAGAGCAGCATCACGCCAAAGACCTGCCCTATCTTCAGCCGCCAAATGTGGAAGGACTTATCTAAAGATGAAACCAACCAAAAATGGGAAACTGTTGCGTTCTATATGTGTATTTATTGTTCTGCTCTCCCCGTCTCACCTATGCCACTTTTCACTTTTCACTTTTCACTTGAATATCCCATCCCATCCCCCAAATTTGCATGACAATCCTGTGTTAAGTAGTGTTTTTTTTTCAGTTTTTTGTCTTGGTGGATTGAATAAACGATTTTACCATAGCAAATTTTACAAAATAATTCATAGTTTTTTGCGGGAAAACGCGTCATCCAAAAATGCGTGGTCTTATCAGGTCAAAACGGTTTTTTTCCGACGTGGAGACACAATTTTCAAAGAGTCGATAAGACGGGTGTTTACAAAAGGAATGACACCATTTTTTGTGTCTATTTTAGGCTGGAAACGCAAGTTTTTTCCCTTGCAAACTTGAAAAAACTGGTGGACCGAGTCCCGAAGTGCTATGTACGATGCTCCGGTATCCCGTTGCGCTGTGTTTATCGCAATGTTTTTCTGTTGTTTTTTGGAGGAATTTAGAGGAATTTAGAGTGTTTTTTCGGATTTTCTAGTGTTTTTCATCGACTTTGCTTTTGCGTTTGATGTTTTTGGAATTTTTCTTCGCACTTCATTTGACAACAAGTTTAACGACCATGGCCACTAGAAATTTTCCCACTTCCGCAGTTTTTTCACTTGTCAATACCACAAACCACCGTTCACTTGCACCTAACCATTGATAAGTGTAAATACCAGCCAAATTGATAAAAAGTCATGTTGCAGGGCCAAAACGTCCCGCGCACGCGCCGTTATCATTCGCCTTCTCCTTTTTCTCCAACCACTTGGCTTGGCCCGTTTGTTTTCATTCCTCACGTGGAGGCCAGAGACACAAACGCAGACCGATCTTCATTCGGACAGTCAGTCTCCCTCTTCGTGTTGATCGTAGTTGGTCGATTCTGTTCTCCTAGGAAGAAAATAACGAGAACATTTTTAGTTTGGTTGACTTGATCAGTCACCTGATCTAACATGGTGCACTCTTGCTATGCAACCTGTTTGTTATTTTGGTTGTATGTTTCCGTCCACTTTACCATTCTACCCACATCATGTACACATTGAAATTTGAAAACCAGTCAATTTTAGATACATGTTCTCCGCTGGTTCACCGTCGAAACAACGATCATTTTGGCAGCTATCAAAACGATGTTTGAGCTCTAATGAGGTTGCGCAGGCTCTCAGACCCTTTTTGTTCCTGGTACACCCGGATAAGTAAGTTTTTTCTTCTTAAAAAGTTGCGAAACGTCGCATTTCCCATTCCAGGTACGCAAAGTTCCCGGAAATCCAAACGCAAAACGAGAAATCCTTGCAAATCTTCAATGGATACATGAATGACCTGTTCCCAGTGTCGCCGTCATTGAAACCGACAAAGGTATTCTTTTCATTTTTTTTCACTGTGTTTTTGTTTAAAAAAATAGTTTTTTAGGTCAGTTTCTCAATTGCCGACAAGCAGTCAACAACATTTCGCAAAATTCACATTAACCTGACAGGAACTGATCCGGTCAAAATTATCAGGTAAATAAAAAAAATTGAGGCAAAAAAAAACGAAAAATTATCGTCACGTTTTCGGTTGATAAGAGAATTTAAGTTTTTTAGACGTTTGATTTCTTTGCAGGGATGCCTTGGAGTCATGTGAGTTGAGTACAAATGAACTGAAGCTCAAGTCAACGGTTTCTCCAAACATCAGAAGCGCATCTGGAGGGTTAGGCTTTACTACGACCAATGTGGAGGAGGATTTGTTGAGATCGTGAGTAAAACTTTCTCCCTCAGTTCAAATTTTCAATCTTGCAGATACTTAAAGCGAAAAAAGGCAACAATAGTCACAAATCTCTACGATTCGCTGACAAATCAACGAGAGGAAGCGATGAAGAGGACGAGAGATGCCAAGACGCTTCGGGTATCGATCAAAGAAGACATTTACGATCTAAAGGACAGAACGATGCTAAAAGACGTTGTTTGGCAGATGACCTGGGAGGAATCACACATGAGACGGTGTATAGCAAATGTGAATCGGATGCTAGATCAAGCAACATCAGAAACTCGAGTTGTCATTGAAAAGGCTTTTTTTAAAAACGTCCTGAGGTTTGGAAGAGGATCGTTTACATGTTGCGATGGGTCAATCCAACTCGGAGCTGACCACGTGCCAGAGCAATGGGAATCGGCTTGCCAGGAACATCAGGTCCGGAAAAATCAACTTTCACTGCTCAAAGAGACCGCTAAGCAAATTGAACAAACCTTCGGAGGAGCCACAGTACTTTTGCCGCATTACAAGGGCTTGGCACAGACTTTAACTCAACTTCAGACGTTGAGAATCAGAGTTTGGAAAAAAGAAGCGTTACTGAAGCGTGTCGAAGATTCCGCGAAGAATTCCATGTTAGAAGTGGTCACATCCTATGACGAATTGGCAATTGGAGTTGACGGACGATTGTATATACCATGTAATGTAGACGTACCATCCTTGGTTCAATTTTTGGAAGAGAATGCGAAGAAAGCAGTGGATATCAATCATCAGATGCACCATTTGATGGTGAGTTGGAAATTGAACACTACGACGTTTCGCAATCGCAACTCAGAAAAACAGCATTTATTTTCAGAATGAGCTAGAATTTGCCAAAAACGACTGCATCCAAGAGCTCAAACTGACCGGCTTGAAGTGGGAAGCTGGTTTCGCTCCAAATGTGGTTTTGGAGTGCATATATCGATTGATGAGTTGTTCTCAAGACGTCAGAAGTCTAGTGTCCGGATTATCGATTTTGATATCCCCAAACCCAAGTATCCATGTCACTTCAGATGGTACTGTGTCAATTCCATTAAACTGGTCATAATTCAACGATCTATTTCGCAATACTTTCTTTAGTAGTGTTAGGCTAGTGCACCATGTAGCATAAATAACACTTTCCCAACCAATTCTGTTCTTTCACCCGGTGTAAATACTGTTTGATACTTGTAAATGTACAAATTCGCTTAAATTCTTAAATTTTACTGTTCACAACACAAAGAGCCAAATAAATAAAAATAAAAATGAACATGTTCGGTTTCAATTCAATCAGGATGAAAAATGACAATGTGACAATATGTGACAAGAAACAAAGTGAATCAACTTAGAATTTAGAAACCGGACTATTGTGATGCTCTGGAGTTTTGTTTTGGGAAAAGGGGATTATGACTAGGTATTCATTGTCACAAAATTTGATAGGAAACTTAATTTTGGAAGAAAAACTCAAGAAGTATGGCATTTGTTTCTGAACAATAGGAATTTAAAGGCAAAATTGATTGTGGCGGCCGGCAAAATGAGTTTTTAGTCAGTTTTGATGGACTGAACACGTAGAAAAGTGAGATTTACATTAGGAAAGTTCAAAATGAAGATACAACTATGCAGGAACTAGGGAAAATATTATTTTGAAGAATTATGAACTCGTCGATGACGTTGGTGTGCTGGGAGAATTCGTATCGGCTGCATCGTGCGGTTTTACATAACTGAGCGGGAAGAAGCCACTCTGGAAGAGTCAATGGAGAGTTTTTTTGCTTCTCATGGTATTCTAGCTACCTTGTTATTGACTTGTCCTTTCCACCATCCACGATCCTCGCCTACAGTATCCAAAAGTGTCACTACATCTCCAGTTTTCAACGACAGAAATTTCCCGTCAGTGTTTGGCGGTGGAGGTGTATAGTCATGGATTGCTTTGTAGACCTTAACAAAAATAGGAACTATTTGAAGAAATTGAGAAGGAAAAAACTCACTTTACACTGTAGGAAAGGATTCTTGAGGCAGGTGTCCAAGGCTTGGAAAATTTCAATTAGATTATGGTCTCGATAGTATTGAACGAGTTCCTGCAAGGATTTTTGATTTGATTTTCCATTTTCCACCATGAAACATCAATAACTTACCACAGGGGAATTGAAAATGTAATCCTCATCGAGATACACCTTGCCGGCGTTGTTCTGCTCAATGATCATGTGTTTTACTTCTCCTTTGTAGCTAAAAATATCAAAATTGCACATGGTACTGAATTTTTAAAATATTGCCACTTACCTTAGGCTAATAGCAGATTGCTTGCGATTCTTACTATACCGCACCAGGAAAGTTCCATTTGGGGTGCCTTTCAGCGTACTTTCCGCTTTCGTCCGTTCCATTTCTCCCATATACCATAGATACTCAGAGATTTCCGTGTTCACATAGTCTTGCGGACGACCAGCTTCAGTTCCGTTGATTGTTGACGAGGATGATGCACGGGAACTTCTGTTGGTGGCAGTTCCCTGGCTGGGACTTCTGGAGAGTCTGAAAACTTACACTTAGGCATCAGTTTTCTGTAGGTGAAAGTTTCATCACATGCCATTCACATATGACTCATTCCTATATGTTCTACATCAAAAAAAGTTCAATTCAAATTCAAAGAGAAAAAAACTTTGAACTGACAGTGAGACTCACGTAGCAACAATGAATACCATGTTTGGCAAGGCGAAATGAATAAAAACAGCGGGTGAAAGAATTTCCAATATAAAATTAGGCCCCCCAATGACTTACGGATCAGATAACATGGTGTCAGGTCGATTCGGCAACACTGTCGACTCGTTGCGGACAACAGAACGTGGCGCGATCGGTCCGGCTGGCGACGAGTCTACGGGGCTTAGGCCGATGATGGAATGCGTCTGTAAACGTGAGGGGAGAATGAAATGGAAATGAAAGTGGGTGAATGACAAGAATTTTTATATTAAAATTTGGAAAAAAATTGAAATTGAAATTAAAATTAAAAATTTCCTCAGACCCGATGGACGCTATAATTTGATTCTATTTCCTCAGGATCCTGGAGATAGCAAAATCGGAAAATTCTATCGAGAAAAGTATGAATGTGCAAGGTTTTGTGATAGAATTGAGCGAGCTCCGCCTGCGTGCACACCTATGACTCATCTATGTGGTCTGGGAAGAGAGGAGTCTATGCTACTATCCTTTTCTCTCCTCTCTTCTCTCATTTGCTCATTTTAATTGAACAGATG
Organism: Caenorhabditis sp. 39 LS-2015; assembly: GCA_900536345.3. Classification (NCBI taxonomy): domain Eukaryota; kingdom Metazoa; phylum Nematoda; class Chromadorea; order Rhabditida; family Rhabditidae; genus Caenorhabditis; species Caenorhabditis waitukubuli. Next base: position 10,540 of record LR567243.1, on the reverse strand, counting down.
GAATGGTGAAGACTAAACATCAGGTACACGTGTAACTCACCCGATTCGTTGGAGTGACGCGAGACAAATCGACAAGTCCCGTCCGATTAGAGTTGTTGACCAGCCTTCCGGTGAACCGATTATGGGACTGCATTTGAATAACCTCGACGCGATCGCCTTTTGAAAGTGGCAAAAATGTGAGGTCGGTGGGAATGAAATTCGCGTTGGCGGTTAGAATGTCACCTTCTTGGACTGAAAAGGACAAACTATTAGATTAAAGAAATAAGGACCGGAACTCACCATGGTTCCTGGCTCGATTGTGGTTGAAACTTTGCGAAATCCTCGGCTCATGTGTGGATCTTCGCGTGGTGCTTATCTCGCATCGTCTCAATCCTAGACACTCCTTGTGCATCTCCATTCGGCAAACTGAAAAATTTAGTAAATTTTAATTTTTTTTTTGGGATGTAAACTTGCTCACCTTCACACTTGTATCCTTGATACCTAAGTCCTTTCATGAGTTTTAAGCAGACTCCGCAAATGGTCGGCTTATTGATGTCTACTCGAAAACTGGTAAAGCTCGGCTTATGGTTCGAGTCACGAAGCGCTTCGGTTGGACAGACGTTTGACCTGTAAAGTTTAAGTTGGGAATGAAGGATTGAAATGAAAATGTGTTCCTTATTTGGGGTTACAAAGACACCTCATCGTATCAACCCGTTTCTAAGTGATGGATTGCTAAAGGAATTGCTTCAATGATTCATGACTTGTGACAATGACTGTTACTGACTAAGTCAAAAAGTGACTCACTTGGATAAAAGAAGCGCCTTCATCCAGTTGGTCCTCGACGCTTCATTCTTGAAGTAGAACGTCAGCTGAACAATCTCATTGGCATCGGTTCGATCGCGATGCATATGGATGACATATTGTGTCCGTCTCGTGATTGTTCCACCAGCCTTCGCGTCAATTGACACATTCTGGTCAATGCTTAGTTCAGACATGATATAGGCGGTTTTGTAGGTAAAGTTGTTGGCCTTGGCGCCTGGACTTTTATCTTTTGTTGTCACTCTGCTAGCAGCTTTGCAGACTACGATGACCTTGTCAAATAGGAAGATGTATCTCTGCTTTGGTTTTCCAATCGTTGAAATCGTAGACTCAGCCATCTTAATCTCCCCGTCATGATTCACACGTCCATAATCATGCAGTTTCACGTTGGGTGGCATTGCCAAATCCGTAATACTCTGTTCGATCTCATCGATAACCTTCTTCGAGTTGGTATCCCGAGATTCCTCATTAATATAAGCGCAGACATCTTCCATCACATCCATCGCTTCTTGAATGGAACTCCGGTCTGAACTTGTCACATCTGTCTTCTTGACTAATTCCTTAAGGAGCAGTGGGTACTTGGTGATACGTTGAAATGGTACGCAGAGAAGATCATTCATGCCAAATTTGCAATTCCCTTCCCGCGTCATATTCTCAATCGCTTGTGCAATACTGCTGTCGGATTTG
>LR567226.1:0-11470 GCA_900536345.3 Caenorhabditis sp. 39 LS-2015 | reverse complement strand
ACGCGTTCAGCCAATTTAATTTGCGGCGGCCTAGAAAACACGCCGAGGCCACGCGCCCTCGGCCACGTACTCAACTGCAGCGATTTTTGAACAGACAATAATTCCTTTATATAACTCTGCCACGGAGTTAGAGATACAGTCGATGGGTTCAGTGGTGGATTATAATATTTATTGAATGACTTGGGGAAATAGGGGAAAAGGTGGGAACAGCAACGGCGGTAGGCAGCAAGGAGAGGGACCCGGACTCGGGTGATTGAATTGTGAGTGAGGGTAAAGAGGACACCGTTCCTTTTATAGGAACGGATAACAATGGGGGATCCGGTGTGTAAAGCTTAAGGACCGGTCCTTATGCGATTTCTTCTTAAGGGAAAGAATTAGGTCTTGTGTCCTATCGTAAAGTGCAACCTTGGGTGTTGCAATCAAGTTCTGCTACCTGCCTTGGTGAATCATCTCTCTTCAAGCTAATCGTGCAGTGCATACGTCACGACAAGACGAACCGTAAGCGCGAGTTTTCCTAGGGAGCCCTATTTTTTTCACGTGAACTCGCTTCCGACAGTCGTTTCGTTCAACTCATTGTCACATTTCTTCTTCAGTTTTTTTCAATCAATAATGAGCGAACCGATAAAACGAATTAAAGGTGAGCAAGCTGAAAAAGTCTATTGATTTTAAACCCAACCGAATTCAGATTCTAAACTCTTTGAAATAGTTATCAACAATTTAGCTTCTAACCACGATTCCCACCATAGTATTGGATTTTCCGGTTACGTCGAATGGGAGCTAATAGTTGTGTCATGTGTCATTGACGCTATTGAGTACTTGGATATAACTCTGTGCACCCCAAACCAATATTATTATCTTCTTCCCGCGAAATGCTGGCAGTGTCTTCTTTGTGTTGTGAATCAAGATCCATCGAAAAACGTTCAAAGATTGGAAACAAGATGTGAAACATTTGATCTAGAAGACATAGCGTTCAAACAGTTCATGAGACTTAATACGATACTCGCTGAGAACAGTGGGTTCTTGATAGACGGGAAACTAAGAATTCGAATCGAGATTCGGGTGACCTCAGTCGTTGATTACAATGGGGATGTCCTTTTAAACACATGCGATCCATTCGAAAACTGCATCACTATTGAAAGCATGGATGAACACGAAATGTTTTACGCAAACAAGCAGGTGATGCTTCATCACTGTGGAGCACTTCGATCCGAAATTATGGCTGGAAAAACGGAATTTTTTGTTGAAGATATCCTTGGGGACGTTGTCCATGAAGTTCTTCAATGCATACATGGGTCTCCTTGTTTTCGAACCAGTGAGTGACTTCTAAAAAGCTTCCAAATCTGATTCAAACTCACATAGTTCAGGGTTTCTCCCCAAATTCAGGGCAGACCATCTCAAATTAGAAGACTTATGGCAAATCACTCGATTCAAATACACCCTGAAAATCTACGAAAGGGACGACAATCCTGAATATGATACTTTTGGAAACGATCTGATGGTAAGAACTGTTTCAGAGACACGTGCCGCCGCAGCACCTCTTTGTTTAGAAACACCGTCTGAAAATGATTGATAATGTGAAGACACTGCAAGAAAAGGTTCGAATTTGGGAAATGGAAGAAGAGTTGAATGAGGAAACGATCAAGAAGATTGCCCAGAAGTTCTTCTCATTAGCTGTCGATTATCGACAGTCTGAATAAAGTGGTTCTTTTGTATCCGGTTATCATACGTTTCCGTGTTTTATTTGGCGAAATTTACGAACATAACAAATGGAAATTCACGAAAAGTTACTGAGGAGTTTCTTGCTCACAGGAATAAAGACAGTACGCCAGAGAAAACTGTTGACTCCTTTTCCTCGTAAACTCTACTAAAAACGATCACTTGTGTCAACCTGTAGGGATCACCCTCTGCATTTTTGCCGGGACTCCAGCAGGACAGTTCCAGGACTACAGTGCGACGTTACCGGGCCTCCTTTTAGACACCACGGTAGTGTCCAGATCACGGCCGTTGTTACATAAACCTGAGGCAAGAACGCTGGATGATATATTTGTTTTTAAATGTTTTTTTTTCGCGTGATCTCGCTTCTAAAATCCGTCTAACTCATTGTCACATTCCCAACTTCTTCTTCAGGTTTTTCAATCAATAATGAGCGAACCGCCGAAACGAATTAGAGGTAAACAACTGGAAAATTCTATTGATTGGAAATCAACCGAATTCAGATTCGATACTTTTTGATTACGTTCTTTACTCTGTTCCTCGTCGCTCTCCCTGGTGGATAGTTAATTTTATTGGAGAAGCGGCCGGTTCTTATTGGATTCTAGATGTTGAGGCAAAAGATGTTGACGGCATTGGCTATTTGGAGATGAGTCTGGTTGACGAGTTCAGTTATCAATTTATCGGGAAACACTGGCAATGCCTTATCAGTGTTGTGAATCAAGATCCATCAAAAAGCGTTACGAAGATTGAAACAAAATGTGAATTAGAAAAACTCACACATGAAAAGTTCATGAGACTTGATGAGATATTCTCTGAGAACAGTGGGTTCTTGATAGACGAGAAACTAAGAATTCGAATCGAGATTCGGGTGACCTCGATCATTGATTATGATGGGGACGTCCATCTGAACATTGACGATCGTTTCGAAAACTGCATCACGATTAGAAGCATGGATGGAGACGGAATATATTATGCAAACAAGCAGCTGATGGCACATCATTGTGGAGGACTTCGATCCGATATTATGGCTGGAAAAACGAAATTCATCATTGAGGATAGCCTTTGGCAAGTTGTACACGAAGTTCTTCAATGCATACATGGCTCTCCTTGTTTTCGAAAAAGTGAGCCCTTGATTGATATGTACCTCTTTCAAAATCACATAGTTCAGGGTTTCACCCAGAGTTCAGGGCATACCATCTCAAATTAGCAGAACTATGGCAAATCACTCGATTCAAATACACCCTGAAAACCTACAAAAGGGACGGCAATCCTGAACCTGATGCTTTTGGAAACGATCTGATGGTAAGAACTGTTTCGGAGACACGTGCCGCAGTACTTCTTTGTTTAGAAACACCGTCTGAAAATGATCGATAATGTGCAGCAACTGCAAGAAAAGGTTCAAATTTGGAACATGGAAAAGTTGAATGAGGAAACGATCAAAAAGATTGTCCAGAAGTTCTTCTCATTTGATTGGAGATTGCTCCAACTGGAACATGCCAGTAATCCATGGGATCTACAGAAAATATGGAGAATTGGAAACTGGAAGACTTGGAATTGGAAATGATGCAGGCAGTCACTCAGAAGTTCTTCAGCTTTGATGATATTCTAGCAGAACGTTTTGAAAGCGTGAATATGATGGAAAGATTGGAAGAGTTGCAAGAACTGATTGGAAAATGGGAAATTGGAGGATTGGATCGGAATATTACCAAAGCAACTATTGAAAAGTGTTTCACTTTTGCAATCGATTATAGAACTGTTGCCATGGGAGGTCCATTTAACAACTTCTCCCCACCCAACTTAGATTAGCCAAGTGATTGTATCGCCCAGTCGATTTCAATAAAACCAGAATTTAGAACTAGTTTTTCATGACTATCCTGTAAAAATGGGAAGAGCAACCATTCCAATAGTTTTCTGCTGAAATCTCTTGCCGCTTATCAGGTTTCCATGTTAAAATCGATGGTTGTTGCTTGACATCTCCTCGATGGAGACCTCTTTCACGTCGAACTTTCACAAATAGAAACAAAAAGATCTTCCATCGATGACGCTACGACAGAGAAGAATATCAACTCTTTTTCCACGTGAACTCTCTAAAAAACAGTGAGAATTCAAGTAAACGTGTCTCTGCGCTCTCTCGTCGTGTCTGCGTCTCGCTCTCTCGCGCCACGTGTCACCACGTTTCAAGCCGCGCGATTGCGTCACTCTTGCTTACAACCCACTTTGATTATTATTCTTCCGTTTCAATCGATAATGAGCGATGTTATCAGACAAATCAAAGGTGAGTGAATACGTTGATCGCATTACTGGAAGAAATTTTACTTCAGACTCCAGTTTTTTCGAATTTCGCGTTCACGACTTTAATGATCATGAAGTTGAACTAGGAACAATTGGACAGCGAGATTGGCATCTGCAACTCGAGAAGTATTCTATTGCGGACTCGAACTATTTGGAGATACACTTCTCGAACAGCATGTATAATTTCCCAATGAGACGCTGGCAGTATTTCCTGTGTGTTGTGAATGAAGATCCGTCGAAAAATATTCAGAAATTAAACAAAAACTGTAAAGGAAAAGAAGTCAAGAAGTTGATACGAGTCATACGACTTGACGAGATACTCGCTGAGAACAGTGGATTCTTGATTGGCGGTGAATTGATAATTCGAATCGAGATTCGGGTGCTTTCGTTAATTGATGTGCGCTCGGGACTCAATATTGCCAATTTATGTGATCCTTTCGAAAACTGTGTCACTATCGAGACGGACGGGATACAATATTACGCGAACAAACAGGTGATGATGACTCATTGTGGACTGCTTCGAAACCGCATTTTGGATGGACAAACTCAATTTTCCGTTTCGAATCTGCACTTGAACTGGGAAGACGTACACGATGTTCTCCAGTGTATTCATGGATTTGTGGGTTGTAGATACTGTAAGCGATTTCTTTGTTGTTGTTTGATATAAATGAAATCTGGTTGTTCAGGCACACCATTTTCACGAGAAGCGCTGATAAGATTATCATTCTACTGGGGAATTCCAATTAACCATTGGTATCTGGAGAGAATTTGCAGCAGGCATCGGATACCGGATGATGAAGTCCTCTATGTAGACCGTCGAATGGTGAGCACTGACAATGAAACCGGACATTTTTCTATTTTTTCCAAAATAATTTCAGAAAAACCAGCTGAAAACGGTCGACAGTCTGAAGGAACTTAAACAGCTCGTTCTAAATTGGAAGTTGAAAAAGTTGAGCGAGGAGATGATCAAGGCGATCACTAAGAAATTCTTCTCTTTCACAATCGATTCAGAGATTTCCCGTCTGAAGCGTGTCAAGAATCTGGAAAAACTGCGAGAAATTGTTGAAAAATGGGACCTGGAAGACTTGGAGTTGAGACTAATGATGAAAAGCATTTACGCGTTTTTCTCTTTTGCTGTGCCTCCGAAAGAACGCTCAGAAAACGTAGAAAGTGCGAAGAGTTTGGAATGTTGAAGAAATACTATCAAAACAATTATTGAAATGTTTTTTTTGCTATAGGTTATAGAATTGTTGTCATGGGTTCTCAATAACGTTTGCGTTTTACTGAATGAATTTTTTCCATATTTTCAAAAACCTAGTACTGCTTTTGGTTGCTAGACGAAACAATAGTTTCCGGAAATTTGTGAATGAAGTATTGATTTTTTATTTTCCAGTGGTACAATTGAGTCTGCGTTTGTGATATCGGGCGTAGAATATCTGAAAGCTTTTTCGCTTAAACATACAAAACTGAAGCTTCCACATAACCTCATAGAGTCGCTTCCATTCGATTCTCGCCTTTTCGTGCTCCTTCGCCACTGCGTCGCCCTGCCGAAATCGTTGAATTTGGCTGCTGGAAAGCCAGTTTTTGGTGATTTTCGTCAATTTTTAGTGAAAAACTTACCGAAGATGGACCGTGTCCTTTCCCTCGTTGATTTTCAAACTATTCCGTCGTCTTTCCGGTCACTGTGCTGCTCTTGTTCTTCGTTTTCCGTCGATTTCGCTCCGCCCAGTCAGTGATCGCCGTCGTCATCGAATTGCTGGTTTTTCGTCGAAATCCTTGGAATCTCGTCGTTTCCTTTATCCTTAGCCTTAACATCCTCCCGGGCTAGCTTCTAATCGTGAAGAACATCTGAAAAAATGGAAAATTTGAAGAAAATCGCGAAAATAGTGAGAAAATGAGGGAAAATACGGAAAAACAACTTTTTTCGAGAAAATCACAACAGCGTTTGGTTTAGGGTGACATAAATTTGAAGCTTATGCATTTCTGAATGAAAATTAGTGAGAACAAAGCAAGTTGAACCACGGAAACCCAGAATATGCGTTTTTCAAAATGCTGAAAATTGAAAAATGGCCAGAATTGGACGATTTCCACGAAAATCAATGCTCCAACAACTCAAAAAGGTTTTTCGACATGGTTAATTTGATTTTCTAAAAAAAATGGCGAAGAAAAGCAAAAAAGAATGAAGAAAAAGTAACAAATAGCATTCGGCCAATTTCTTTTTGGCGGCCTAGAAAACGCAACTAGGCCACGTCCTCTCGGCCGCGGGCTTGACTGCAGCGATTTTTGAACAGAGAATACGTCAACTGAAACTAGATAATATATGTATCCTGTGGGATAAGATTACACGTAAGTGACTTGGCAATACGTGGAGATTTTTTCAAAAAAAAAACACCTTTTCCATTTTTTATTTTCATCATTTAAAATTCAACAATGCAAAAACAGATAAAAAGTAAGAGACCTATGACAATTTCCTCTAATTAACATAACTCAGATTCAATCACTCGCAAGTTTAGTTTGAATAATTTTGCCAACCTGGTGAACCAATATCCAACGGAAGAGGTAATCGAGAGAATTTGTGGTTTCTTTTGGTTCGTCAGATTTTTCCGATATTCCGAAGACGGCGTCGATTATTTGGCTTTGCATTATTGCTACAAGAATGTGAATCCAACGGTTCTGGAGACATATAAATGCCGAATTTGTGTGGAGAATCAAGATCCCTCGAGAAATATTGAGTTAGTCGGGTATAAATGTACAGAAAAGGCATTTGGAAGCGACAAATTTATGAAACTCAATGAGATACTCGCGAAAGGAAGTGGATTCTTGACAGATGGAGCACTGAAGATCCGGACCGAAGTTCGAGTGGATTATTATGTTAATGACCAAGGAATCCGGATGTTCAATTTCGAAGATCCCTTCGAGAATGGGATAACATTTGAGTGCCAGATGACAAATACAGAAGCGTTTATGTGTGTATCGTATTACGCGGATAAGCAGGTCACTTCGCTTGATATGATGCCTCAACGTTCCGCAACCGTGATATTATTGTTTTCTGGAAAAATGAGCTACATGGCCTAGAAAATGCAGCGCTACAGTCTAGTTGTTTCGCCAAGTTGTTATGCGCCTTTAAAACAGTAACCCAAAAATTGCAAAAAATTCGTTAGAAACCGTATGCCGTTTTAAAGGCGCATAACAGCTTGGCGAAAAAAATTGACTGTGGCGCTGCGAGACCCACGCGTCGCGGCTTGCATTTTCTAGGCCAAGTAGCTAATTTTTCCAGAAAACAATAATATCATTTTTCAGGTTATCATGAATCATTGTGGACGCTACCGATCGGATATACTGGCCGGCATAACCAAATTCGTTATCACTCCGCCGCTGGCCAATACTAGTCGTTATCTGCCGCAGTTTCTTCAGCTCATTCATGGTGTACGGAGTATGTCGGTCGGCCCTCGAGGGTCTCAATTTGAACATCCTTCATCCAGTATTTCCATCTTTCAGCCACCTACTCCCACCCAACTTTCCAGTTGAGTTGGGCCGCCTACTTTGACGCTCCTGCATTTTTTCCTCTCATCAAGCCTAGCAGAGCTGATACTTTCAGATGGAACCCCTGTCTGGACCATGACATACCCATGCTCACTCTGCCATTTCTGGTAAGCATTTGGCATGGTTTAAAAAGGTTCAAAACCTTAACAAAATTTTTTTAGCTGAAAAGTTTCAAAAGTGTGGGCACACTGCAAGAACAAGTGGGACATTGGAATTTCAACGAGTTGACTCGGGAAATGGTTAAAGTAATTGTTGAAAAGTTCTTCTTGTTGGCTATTGATGAGCGGGTAAGAGAAAAAAAAGGAAAAATTTGAGTTTTCATTGCCAAACTATTAAAGAACGATCTGAAAATGAGAAATGTGGAAAGCGTTGATAAAGTCCAGGAAAATGAGTAGAAATGAGTGGAAGATGGACAGTTTGTGACGAGAACTCTTAGTAAACTTGACTTTTTTTTGAGGATCTAATAATGAATTTTCTGTTTCCAATTTCGCTTCTTGCAATACCAGTGATGATGACTTTTCTAGTTGCCACCATAATCCCCGTTGCCAAAATTCTTGCTATAACAAGGACCGTTAAACTGTCCTAAACGGGGTTTTGTGAACGGTTTGCAAAGAACATCTTTCTCTGAAAGGATAGGCTGGAAACAAATGTAAGAGTTGAAAAGAAACCACTCATTTTCTCATCGGGGAACCAAGAAATAACTGTTACACTCTTCAGCAAAAAAACTGGCGGATTCGGGATGTAACAGTCAATCGAAGCATATTGATCCGCGTGAAACAGGTAGGCAGGCACCCTGTAAGCATTTGGCAAAATGACAACTTTCGGAATGTCCCGACAGTTTGGTGTTTGCGGCCCGGCCCATCTTTAAATCACGTGAACCCATTCTTCTACCGCCACGTGGCTGCCCGAACAGCAAATCTCGATCAATAAAAAAATCAATACTCATTCATTCCATTCCGTTCCCCGGATCAATCAAGGATGATGTATAGTGAACAGAAGAAGATACCAAGTAAGAGAACATATGTGCTTATTTTCAACAACAGTTAATCGTTGTCAGACTCGAAAGGTTTCGTGGTCAGTATTCCCGACTTTGCTGAGTACATTGCGCCTTGTACTGAGAAATCGTCCAAAAGGGAGCTCCACTTGGCCGGCGGGCATTATTGGGATTTGACCGTTACTCGATATGTCGAGAAGAGCATTCGGTATTTGGGTTTGAGCATCGCCGCCCGCGACCATCCTTTTCTGTCTTTGAAGCAATGGCGCAGTTGCATTAGTGTTAACAATCGGGATCCGTCGAAAAATGTGCAGAAGATGGAGCAAAAGATTGAGCAGAAACAAGAAATCGGATACGAAAAGTTTATAAGACTCGATGAAATTTTCGCCAAGAAGAGTGGATTCTTGGTTCATGGAGATCTGACCCTCCAAATCGAGATCCGCGTTGATTCTCTCGTTGATCTGCAAGGAAACACAGTGTTCAACCTCTTCGATCCTTTCGAAAACCATATGATCGTCGAAACGGGATCGAAGAGACTTTACGCGAATCGTCAAGTGGTCATGAACCATTCTGACAAACTTCGTGAGGGTATTTCGACTGGAAAAGGCTTAAAAGTTGGCGATAACTTTCACTGGCAAGCGGTGCACGATGTCCTTCAATGGATTCATGGTGCTCGTAATTATCTTTGTTTCGCAGATAGTGAGTCATCGATCAATTTTATCTTTTTTAGTAATACTCTATTTTTCAGGCGACTCGTATTCCAAACAAGAGCTGATCGAAATGGCAAAAATTTTTCAAGCTCCCAATTTAATTGCCACACAAAATATGTGAACTCACAATCAGCATTAGATTTAGCAGTATTGATGATTTTCCCTGATGATTTGAATAAATATTTTTGTATATCTCTTTTTCTTTCTAGAAGAAATTGGATATGGGACGGATGTGTCGAATCAAAATCCAGTTTTTGGAGGATAATGAGAGTTCGAGAAGTTGCGCGGGACTCAAGGAATATCATTTCAGGGGACATTTCAGATTTTATGGGATAACGAGCACTCCCAAACACCATGGTCCCAAACAGCACAAGGCTGAACAAAATGAAAATCTGTGATCCGCGCCATATGCGTAAATATCCTAAGTCTGTAAGTAAGAAAGTAAGAGCACCCCAATACGAGTTGACTGACAAAATTCCAACCGTCATTTTTTGGTCCGTCTTTAAGTTTCTAATTACTGAAAAGTGCGACTGTAACCCAGCTATCATGTTCTTTTCTACCGGCCTATACCATCTGATCTGACACATACCAATCTTCTCCAATAAAAATTTACTTTTTTTTAAACCGCTTATTCATATTTAACTCCCGTGAACCCATTCTGCTTCCACTACGTGGCTACCCAGACAGCAAATCTCGATTAATAAAAATCGATACTCATTCCACCCTGTTCCTTGAATCGATCGAAGATGGATGCTGACCCGAAAGAGATCAAGTGTAAGTCATTTAAAGCCATTTTTTGTAATCAAATAATTTTCATTCACAATTGTCAGACTCGAAAAGTTTCGTGATGAGTATTCACGGCTTTGCTTGTTGCTCACAAGCTCCAGGTCATCCAATCTGGTCGCATAAGATGGAGCTCAACTTCGCCGGGGGTCATTTTTGGGATCTGATTATAAGCCGACATGTCGAAAATAACATTGCGTTTTTGGGTTTGAGCATTGCCGCCCGCCCCCATCCTATTCTGTCTTTGAAGCAATGGGGCAATTGCATGACTATTAAGAATCGGGATCCGTCAAAAAATGTGCAGAAGATGGAGACAAAGATTGAGCAAAAACAAGATTTCGGATACGAAAAGTTTATAAGACTCGATGCTATTTTCGCCAAGAACAGTGGATTCTTGGTTGCTGGAACACTGACTGTCGAAATCGAGATCCGCGTCGATTCTCTCGTTGATCTGCAAGGAAACACAGTGTTCAACCTCTTTGATCCTTTCGAAAACTGTATGAGCATCGAAACGACTATGAAGACACTTTACGCGAATCGTCAGGTGGTCGTGAATCATTGTGATGAATTTCGAGCAGATGATATGGCCGGAAAAGGCTTAAAAGTTGGCGATGACTTTCACTGGCAAGCGGTGCATGATGTCCTTCAATGGATTCATGGTGCTCGTAATTATCTTTGTTTTGCGGATAGTGAGTGATCGATTGTTGTTATCATCCGCATTAACAATCTTTTTTTAATTTTTTTTCAGGCGACTCGTATTCCAAACAAGAGCTGATGCGATTGGCAGAAATGTTCCAAGCTCCCGATTTGATTGCCACACAAAATATGTGACCTCGGCATTCGATTCAGCAGTTTTGATGATTTTCCCTGATGAATAGAATACAATTTTTCATATGTTTATTTTTTTGGAAAGGTGCACACAACGACCACTTTGTTTGCACGCGTTTTTCTCCAAAACGAGGGCGAATTAGAAAATGGCACTAGACAATCTAGAATGATGATATCGTTGTTTCGTTTTAAACAATCTGCAAGGGACATCATTTCGTGTTGTTAGTAGTTTATTAGATAGTTGTTGGCCCTATGTAGAGTGCAGCGTCGACCCGATTTTTGACTGGAAATCGACTTTTCATCAAATATTACCAAATTCAAACGACGAAGTGGCGATGTCTGCATTTAGACCGTGTTTAGGTTCCCGCCACGCTTTAGATTACGGTAACACTCATTTTGGCTGTGCGAAACATTCTTATTGAATTTTTCGATGAAAAAACCGTATTTCTTCGGATTTTGTCGGTTTTTTTATGCAAAAAGCTTTGAAGAAAGCAATTACATACATTTAAATTCATCTTCCAGTTTATTTTCACTGATTTCTCTACTTTTTTGTCCTTTCCTGAAAAAACGAGTTAAGCCGAGAAAAAAGCAGAGTAATCAATGCAAA
>LR567219.1:0-44379 GCA_900536345.3 Caenorhabditis sp. 39 LS-2015 | reverse complement strand
CCACTCGAGATCCGCATGATCGTTGATAATTTGAAACGAGTGGGACATCATGGCGATGAGCATGTTCAGCAGGACGATGATCGAGGTGCAGTGGTACATGATGAACATCCCCTGACCGACCCACTGGGTTATCTGATGGTTCTCGACGACATCGGTGTCTTCGGGTTTGGTAATTGAGAACAGCGACCATAACAGGGTCAGGTAGCTGTCAGCGATCGACGAGAACACGTTGGAACTGTGTTTACACGTGGCGCCGGGGAGGCAGACGTCCGTGTTCGGGTCGTAGTACCAGTAGAGTTGGGCCAGACCAATGGAGAAGGAGCTGATGATGAGGACGAAGATGAAGCAGAATTTGGCCACGTCGACTAGCATGCAGCCGAGGGAGATCTGGAGGAAGGGAGTTGGGTAGGTAAGGACTAGGCAAGGAGTAGGTAAGGACTGACCAAGGACTAGTCGAAGCTTAGGTAAGGACTGACCAAGGAGTAGGTAAGAACTAGCCAAGACTTAGGTTTGACCTGGTCAAGGAGTAGGTAAGGACTGATCTAGGCTTAGATGAGGATTGAGCAAGGTTTAGGTGAGGACTGCCCAGTAAGGATTGACCAAGATGTAGCTAAGGCTTAGGTAAGGACAGGTCTAGGCTTAGGTAGGGATTGAACAGTAAGAACTAGCCAAGGCTTAGGTAAGGACTGATCTAGGCGTAGCTAAGGACTGATCTAGGCTTAGCTAAGGACTGACCAAGGAATTGGTCTAGTCCTTTCTCAGCCGTTACATAAGCCTTGGTTAACCAAGTATTAGGTAAGTCAAGGATTACCCAAAGACTGGCCAAGGCTTAGGTAAGTACTGAACACGGAATAGGTAACAGCAGACCTAGGATCTCACCTTACTCAGCCGTTGCCTAACCCTTTTCCACGGGCTAGACAAGGCAAGGCATCGCCACTAGTAACTCTAGGTAAGGTTGCCTAGTCCTTGCCTACCCCTTACCCCTTCACCAACCTGCAATGGTCCCAAATACGGATTGGTTTGAAACAAATAAATAATCCTAGCAAACGAGAACACATTTCCGACTGCAAATAGAGCCTCAGCCACCAACATCGGCTCCTCCGACTGCCAATACGTCCGAACAGTATACCGAAACGGGTCTTCTCGATACGTGAAGATGTAGTAGGCGCTTAGTCTGGAAATGGTTTGAAATTAGACATCATCTTCCCCCCTTTTCCTCTCCCCTTCATTGCCTACTTACCGTATCGAAATGGTGCACAAATACAAGCAAATCATCAGAAAATCGAGCCAATTCCACCACTGTCGCATGTATCTCTTGAATCCTTCCTCCCACAACTGCTTGATTTCCGACCATAGCATTCCGATGACCCAGGTGAAGACAAGAGCCTCGACCCAAGTCGCCGGGGGGCCACGATCTGATGCTCGGGTTGTGCCGCCCTGAAAAGCATCTTACCCCGACGTTTCGCAACTCTATGATCTCACCCTCTCGCCCTTTTCATAGCGATAATCCTCGAAAGTGGCCCAAGTCAGGAGTCCCAGGAAGGTGGCGAATGATACGGAATAGTAGAAGAACTTCATGAACGGAGAACGAACTAGACGACCCAGACGGCTCTTTGGCATCTGGAATTGGAGAATTATCGATTTTTTCAAAGTTGAATTTTTTGAAATTTTATCAAGGAAAATTAATTTTAATTTTGGCGCGAAAACTGTTGGTTTTGAATTTTTGAGATTTAGAGCACATTTCAATAGAGCAAACTTGCATACCAGAATGTACATGGTGCAGAACAGTGGCCAGAACAGGAGCAGAAGGCCGTAGAGAAACATGTTGGACCAAGTGCCGCTTTGTTGACGGTACGGAATGCCCTCGTACCATATGGATGTTAGAAGTTGTTGGCAGTGAGGATGGGAGACGAACTGGAAGAGTTTGAGCTTCGGAACTTCAAAGTTACAGGAAAAATTGGGAAATGCAGACAGAAATCATTTAATATCTTGGTTACGGTGAATTATATCAAAAAGTTGTCAACTAGAGAGTTGTAGCCCTTAAAATTTTGCGTATTTTTGTAGTTGACAACTTTTTGATAGCTGTAACTGTTTTTGAGATATACGCCAAAATATATAAGAGGAACTTGACCTTCACATGGTGCATCCAGCGGCGTGGTGTATACACCAAGCTACTAAGGACGTACGTATCTGAGAAACTATCAGAGATACTAGAAAACTGTCAACTAACAAAATACGGAAAATTTTGAGGGCTATAACTTCTCAGTTTATCGTTTTTTGATGTCTCTTGTCAATCTAGAGTTATAGTTAAAAAACCAAAAAAAATTAAAAAAAAAATTAGAGCTTACCGCTTTCTGTTCGTATTTAATCGCCAATTTCAGCCTGGAAAGTGACAATTTGCTAGCCCACACATCAATATTATCATCATTCGCATTCCCGTCCTTGTTCAATATCGCAATGACCTCCTCAGAACTGCGACACTGGCTCAGCAGATCGCAAGAGAACTGTTTGCACTGCTCCGACAGTTGCAGGTAGGTCTCTTTGAATTCGTGCTCCTCGAATGCCAATCTCTGCAGATCCCATGACAATTTGAATGCGGAAAGGATTGGGTCCGGACTGGTCAAGGACATCCACGCGGGACTCGCCAGCGCTCGGAATGTGTTGATCCGTTTCAGAGAGTATTGAAGGGAATCGTTGAGCCGCTCACGGTCACAAGTCTCACAGATGCACGAGTGCCTGGAAGATTCGGTTCATTTTTTACTGTTCGCCCCAGCCCGAATGCGGGGAAGCCGCAGGATCAAGCTGGTTTTTTAGATGTTTAAGCAAATTTTGCCGATTTTGGTAGATTTCTGTCGTTTTTTATAGAAATTTTTTGCAGTTTTTGCTATTTTTCTGCTCAATAAAAAAAATCCAGTTTCAATAGCACTTTTTCTGGTTTTTGCCAATTTTCGAATCCAAACTTTTTTAATTTTCACACTTTTACCGGTTTCTACCGTTTTTAACGGAAGTTACGCACTTTTTCACAATTTTTTGCTTCATTGAGTTGAAAATCTCGATTTTTTCATTTTTTTTTCTGAATATTCTCGTTTTATATTCAAAAATACATTTTAAGCCTCAAGTATCTAAAATAAGTCAAGAAAACAGTGGAAATTGGCAATTTTCGCCGATTTCGCATCGAATTTCGAAAAATTGACTTTTTTCATGAAAATCGGAAAGTTTTGACTTGGAAACTCAAAATAACATGAAAAAAATGACAAAAATGCGACTAAAAATAGTTTTTAATTTAAAGAGGGAGAAAATAGTTAAAAAAGCGAAATTTTTATGAAAAACGAGAAAATCGGTGAAATTCGCTTCGAAATCCCGTAAATCTACATTAGGCCGAACTCTGATAACCCGATAAAATGTGATACCTGTGCGGTTTCTCAATACTCGCGTCCTTCCTCAATAGCATTTGCAGAATCTCAAATTGGTTCAACTGAGCAGCCAATATCACCGGAGAAATGTCACTGGAATACTCGGCACTGGCGGCTTCCGATTGGTCGAGCACTTGACACCATCCGTCGCCGAGCATCTCTCGGGTGATGTTCGGGTGGTTTACAAGGACCTCGACGAGACGGTAGACGCCTGGAAGTGGCATGTATAGCAGATTCACCTCAAAGCTCAAAAGGGCAAGATTCCAGATGGCGTGGCTCATCTGAATCTTTACCAATCACTATAAAAATTCAGAGGCGTGTTACTAGACCCCTCAACTATCCCCTGTCCAAAAATAACCCAAATCCGACAATTTTCCGCCGAGCTATGTCGATTTTCCTATTGCCCCAGGATTAGGTAAGGATTGAGTAACCACGCTTCGTTTAGGCAGCTATGCTTTGCTAAAACTACCGATTTTTGACTACACAGTTTTAAAAACCTTCTCCTAATCTCTTTAGCTATTCCCTGTCCAAAAATGACTCCAATCCGACAATTTCCCCATTACCCCAGGATTAGGTAAGGACGCACCTTCTCGAATCGCACATAGCAGCGCATTGCCGACGCGAATGTCGGGTTGTTGCAACAGCAACTCGACCACTTCCATATTCTCATTGTCCACGGCGATTTCCAGGGCCGTACGGCCCATGGAATCGAGACAGTTCACGTTTAGATGACGGGTTCCGTCGTGCTGGAAATGAGGGGATGAGGAGGGAAAAGAAGAAGATGGGGACTCACATAACTGAGACATTCTTGTAAGGTTGGCTTGTTGCCAAGCTCAGCGGCTTCTAGGAATCTGAAAAAAATTGGTTTTTTTCCTTACCTAGTCCTTCTCTAAGCCTAACTTAGCAAAATCTCCGGAGACAAGCCTAGCCTAAGCCTCACCTAGTCCTTATCTAAGCCTACCATAAGAAATTTCTCTTCTAAGCCTTGCAATACACTCCTGAGTCAGACCTGACCTATGCCTTGTCTAAGCCTAATTTAGCAAAATCCTCCTGGAGCATGCCTTACCTACTTCAAGACTACACCAAAAGGATTGTCTACGCCTTACCTAGTCCTGATCTAAACCCTTACCTCCTCTCCTCGGGACTGATCATGTCATTGGTACGAATATGCACAGCCGCCGGCGGAATGTTCGTCAACGCATGACTCCGAACACGAGGACGCGGCGAAGCGGCACACCGAGAGAATCGACGGCCCGCAGCTGACAGCATTCTGGAATACATAGATTTATATTTATAGATGTCATTAAAAATATATTGGGGAAATCTCTAGGAATTCTTGATGTTTTGTTGAATGTTGAATTTTTTCGATTTTTTTTCGTTTTTTGTTACAAAACCCGAGTCTTAAGAACAGCTTCTTATTGTTTGTCGACGCCGACGTTTCGCAACCCAACCTAGAGGCTAATAGTAAGTGGTATCCTACCGAACACCATCCTCCATTCCCTTCATAGTGCCCGGCGGTGCCATGGCGAGCCCCAGAAGCGAATAATTTTCGTTTTGTGGAAAGAGCAAAAACGATAACTGGCAGATGTGTTTTCGGACTTCTTCTGCTTCCTGAAGACATATAAAATGGGGGGGGGGTGGACGGAGAGAGGAAACATATGTGACTGACACACGGACGGAGCGTGGGGTGTAATTGTTGAAATTGGTTGGTGTAAAATCGTTTTATAGGTGTTTCTAGAGGTTGATCGAAAGTCATTTGAGAGAGAAAAAGCTTGAAAAATGATACCCCGACGTTTCGCAACTTTTTGAAATTTTTTATAATTTTTGAAATTTTTTTGTGGAAATTTGAACAAAAAAGTGCTAAATTGAATTTTTCCTGAAATTGATAGTTTGGGGAGTTGCGAAACGTCGGGGAGATGATTTTATTGAGAATTTGAAGAAAATAGAAAGTTTTGACAACATTTGAAAATTTTAGAATTTTTTGGCAGAAAAAAATGAGGAAAAAATATAAAAAAATTTTTTTTTGAAAAATTGAGTTTTTTGACTAAAAAAGCATTAGAAAAATTGAAAAAACAACGCTAACAGCGCTGAAAATAGAAAATAGAGATACTTGGAAGTTTTCCCGCCGAGACTTGTCAATGGAGCGCATTTGCAACATGAGTTTTACGTTTCTGATGTATATCTCTATAACGGTTAGAGATATCAAAAAGCGGTCAACTAAAAAGTTGTAGCTCTCAATATTTTGCATACTTTTGTAGTTGACCGTTTTTTAATATACTTTGCGGTTACTGAGATACGCCTTTGGTAGTTTAGTGTAACCGCTGCACTAGTAAACGATGCACCATGTTAAATTCCTACTAGCATATCTCAGTAACACTAAGAGATGTTGAAAAATGGTCAACTACAAAATTGTAGCCCTTGATACTTTGCGTATTTTTGTAGTTGACAATTTTTAGATATCTTTTATGGTTATAGAGATATAGGTCAAAGTATATAATACATAGGGCACAAGGTTGAAACTAATTGAAATTAACTGGAAAATTAAGTACTTTTATTTTTTCAAAGAAAATATCAAATTGTGATATTGTTTTTTAACTAACAAAGCATTTTCTTAATTTTTGTTAAATTAAAAAATAAAGAAAACATTTTACGAAAATGAGTGCAAATGTGAGGAACAACTTGAGAGAGGGAGACGGGGAGACTCGAAATTTCCAATATTTTTAATATCTCTCCGGAAAGGAAAAATGCTCAAAACGAGCCCCTCGGGGATTCATTTCCTTCTTGCTGAACTTGACTTTTGTGCTTTTTTTGGGAAAAAATGAAAAAAAAAATGGCACAATTTTCAGCGGAATTTTCGAAAAAAAAATGGAAAATTTCTGAATTTTGTCGTTTTTTGCGCGAGTTTTTAATTTATTTCTTTTTAATTTGCAAATAAAATGAATTTCCGTTGAAAAATTATAAAATTTGAAAAAAAAAAAATTTCGATTTTTTTTTTTTAATTCAAAAAATGTAATATTTTTTTTCATTTTTAGATAAATTTTGTTTTAAATTTTCTAACAAGATTTATCCGTTTCATCAATTTTTTATTGGGTTAAATTATTCAATAAATTTTTTCAACAAAAAAAAAATTTGTCAAACTTTGTGCAAAGCTTTTGAAATACTTTGAAAATTTCGCAACTTGCTCAAATTTTTTTTTCAAGTTTTAAAACTAATCTGTGTTCAAAATAACTTGTTTTTGAATTGAATAAGTCAAATTAACTGTTGAAATATTTTTTTTTACATGGCAAAATATAAAAAACCTTGTTTGTTTTCTTCAAGTTTGAAAAGGGAAAAACAAACTGAACAAGAAAATCCTACCAAAAAAAAACAAAAAAACGGAACAAAAACTCTATGTTTTCAAGGGTCAAACATGACAAAAAAATGGGACGAAGTGGAGATGAAAAATGAGATTTTTTGAAGGAAATTGAGTGGAAAAAACAAGAAAAACAGAACAAATTTGAAAAAATGAAAGTTTAATTATTTTTAAAAAAATTAAGAAAAAAATATAAAAAAAATTCAAAAAAATACTTCAAACTTTTTTTTTTTGAAATTTTGAATTTTTTAAAGTTAATTTTTTTTAATCATTTTTTTTACCTTATATTTTTTGAAAAGATACATTTCACATCAAAATTATTTTCCCTTTTTTGAAAATTTGAAAAAAAAATTCGATTTATTTGAAAATTTTGGGAAATATAAAAAATTTAAACTTCAAGCAATTTTAGAATTTTAGCAGACAAAATAAAATTCACCAATTATTTTTATTTAAAAAATTTGTGAAAAAATTGGAAAATTAAAAAGAAAATTGAAAATCGGAAAATTTCGTAATTTCAAAAAAATTTTGTTTCCCCTCAAGTTTCAGATGACGTTCCTCATCTCAATTTTGACAAATCGGTGTATAATTTCAGGGACATAATACTAGGTCTCTCAACTATCCTCTGTCCAAACCTCGGCGCAAACGGATCATTTTTAGCCGAGTTATGTCGATTTCAATGATGGTGAACACACGCTATGCACCATGTTTCATGTTTTGCTATGTATCTCAATAACGGTAGGTGATATCAAAAAATGGTCAACTACAAAAACACGCAAAATTTTAAGGGCTACAAGTTTGTAGTTAACAATTTTCTGATATCTATAACGGTTATAGAGATATACGTCAAATACATGGTACCTAGTCAACAAGTGCGCTCTACTGACTGTGAATCTTATCAAAACCAAAAAAACTGATTTTAAAATCAAAAAAAATAGGCTATAGCATATAGTATTAGGAACATTTCAGAATATAAAAAAACAAGCCGCACCATATGGCTTAGAGCTTGTGACATGACAAGAAGACTCTTTTGACGACTTCTTGCTCCTGACGCACACAGGCTCCGCCCACTTTTTAGTGGTGATTTTTGATTTCATTTCCATCTCCTTCTCTTCTATCCCTTTTCCCAAGGCCCTTCTTCCCTCTTGACATGAAAACACAAGAAGATTAGGGGGGAGAAAGTTGACGAGCAAAAACTCGGAGTCTTCTCTCTTGAAGGTAATCGAATTTTTCTGTGAATAGGAATAGGAATAGGAATAGGAATAGGCAGATGGAGGAGAGGAGCTTTTTTTTTGGATGTATGGATTCTGAGATTCGGGGAGGTTGGGATTTGGATTTAGAAAGGGGAAATTGATAGGGGAAATTGATTGAATTGAAATGGAATGAAAAATTTAAATAAAATAAAATTTTGGGAAAAAAAAGTTTTTAATTCATTGTTTTTTTAAATTATTTTGAAAATTTAATTTTTTTTTATTAAAAAATAACTAATTTTTAAAATCGTAAAAATCTTTTCAAATTATTTCTGTAAAAATTAAAATTTCAATAAAATTAAAATTTTGAAAAATTGAATTTTTTTTGTTGTATTTTTTAGATTTAAATAAAAATTAATTTTCCAAAAAAAATTTTTTTAATTAATTTTAGAAAATTAGAAAATTTAACTTTTATTAACAAAAACTAAAATAAAATCAAATTTTGAATTTCTTTTTTTAAAATTAATTTTAGAAAATTTGTAAAAATTCAATAAAATTCAATTTAATTTTTGAAAATTTTTAAAATTAAAAAAAATAAAATTTTGAAAGAAATTTTTTTTTAAATTAATTTAAAAAAAATTTTGAATTCAAAAAACTAAAAAAAAAATTCAGTAAAAATTAAATATTTTGAAAATTAACTAAATTAATAAATAATTAAATTTTTGAAAACAAAGTTTAAAATTTTTTTATTAATAAAATGAAGTTTTTAAAATTTAATTTAATCTAATATTTAAAAAAATCAATTTTCTAATAAATTTTATTATTGTCACAAAATTAAAAAATCTGTTTTAAATTAAATTAAATTTTTTAAAAACTATATACATTTGAAAAAATTAAAACATTAATCGATTTTTTATTCATTTTTTTTAATTTGGTTGCAATTTTTATTCTTTCAAATAAACATCGACGTTTCGAAACCAGACCATTTGGCAACCGTGGCATTTTGAAACGACCACTTTCTGGGCTCTAGTTGCAACGGTTTCGAAACCTAGTATAGATTGTCCTGACCTAATCCTTACCTAAACCTTATCTAATCTTTCCCAAGACACTCAAACTCAAAAATAACAATTTTCGCGCCATAAAACAGACATCTTCTCAATGCACCACCGCACCATATTACAATTTGGAACAAAAAAAGAGTGAAAAACGTACGTCTCCGTGTCGAGATATTGATACGAATTCTGGTGTCGCATTGCCGCCCTCATCGTCTTCCTCTTCCCTCGATTCCTCTGGTTCCTACGCCGTCTTCGCCGCACATTTTCTGCTCAATTTTTGGGGATTTTAGGGAGCGAAACGAAACGAAACGAGACGAATTAATCAGATTGACAATTCTCGGGAAATTCGGGGGGAAAAGGGAAGAAAAACAAGGGAAAAGTAGGGGGATTGGGAATGGAAGGGAGGAGGACCAGGAACAAGTTGGCAAAGTCGCTGCGAGACCCAACGTCATCTTTTTTTTAAAAATTGCTTTGTGGTATGAACGAACCGAAATTAGCATGAGAATGCAACCACGACGTTTCGCAACCTTTCAGTTTTCAACTCTGATGTATCGCAACTTTGAAAACCAAGATTTTATGACTGCGTCATTTCGCAACCTTCAAGTTTTCATCTGCGACGTTTCGCAACGCTAAAAACGATAATTTTAAGAATACGACTTTTCGCAACTTTGAAACGGTGCAAGTTTGTGACTGCGACATTTCGCAACCTTATAAGTTATAACTTGCAAATATAATTCCTAAATTTTAATAATGTGAGCTTGCCTTGCCACTGCGACGTTTCGCAACCTTGAAAAGAACGGTTTTTTAAAAACCGACATTTCGCAACCTGTCACTTTTAAAAGCGACGTTTCGCACCTTTGAACAATTGTATTTCGCAACTACGACATTTCGCAACCATATAACTAACAGCCACGACGTTTCGCAACCTTCCTCTTTGCAAATTGCAGAGTTTCGCAACCCCGACGTTTCACAACTTTGAAAAAACAGGATTTTGTGACTGCGACGTTTCGCAACCTTACAGATTTTAACTACGACGTTTCGCAACTCTAAAAAGGTGATTTCGAAACCACGACATTTCGCAACTCCCTAAAAATCTTCTATTTTTCAAATTCCAATTTTCATGAAAAATAGCCAATTTCATAGAGTTGCGAAACGGGGTATCCTCATTTTCTGGAAAAATTTCAAATTTCAAATTTCAAGTTTAAAAAAAGGACTTTTTTTTGAAAATAAGATTTTTTTGGAGAAGGAGGGGAAGGGGGATGGGAAGAAAATGGGGGGGGGGGGAAGTAGTCGAGATTGTTGGAAGGTTTGGAAGGGCGCCAGGCACCGAAATTGGATATTTCTTTTATTTCTCCATTTCTCTCTCTCTCTCATTTCTCCGTGTGTCCCGTCCCATTTGAGAAAAGAAGGGAAACGATTCTCGGAAAAAAAAAAGAATTATTTCAATTTGATTTCGAAATGTTGCAAATTTTGAAACCGCGACATTTCGAAACCGCAACATTTCGAAACCATGACATTTCGAAACCTCGACATTTCGAAATCACGACATTTCGAAACTACGACGATTCGAAACCGTGACAATTTCGAAACCACGACATTTCAAAACCTCAAAGTTGACAATTTTTTGAAAATTGATCACTTTGTCCACATTTTGAAGTCTAGTTGCAACGGTTGCGAAATGTCGTGGTTTCGAAATGTCGTGGTTGCGAAATGTCGTGGTTTCGAAATGTCGTGGTTTCGAAATGTCGTGGTTCCAATTCCGAACAATCCTAGTGCCTAAAAATGCAAAATTTCATCACAAAAACCAAAAATATAACAATAAAGAGAGTATTCAGGTGCAAAAGCGATATGTAATAGGTTAATTTGGTGAGCTAGATCAAGGGAAAAAGACTAAAAAAATTGAAAATGAAAGAACTTGAGATAAAACGACAAAACGACATGGGAAAGTTGAAAATCGATAAAATTGGAGTGTTAGGGACGGTCTCGCAGCGATTTTCGATTTCTTACTAATTTTA
This sequence comes from Caenorhabditis sp. 39 LS-2015, assembly GCA_900536345.3. Lineage (NCBI taxonomy): Eukaryota > Metazoa > Nematoda > Chromadorea > Rhabditida > Rhabditidae > Caenorhabditis > Caenorhabditis waitukubuli. The sequence goes on along the minus strand of LR567219.1, from coordinate 33,357 downwards.
CTCAAAAAAATCGAAAAAAACCAAAAATCGCTGCGAAAAACCAGATTTTTGTTAGAAATTGACAAAAATCACAATATGAACGGATTCTTCGCGTACTTTTTCGTTCTTCCGCCCGAACCGCCTTCCGAGTCGCTGCCGACGAACTCGCTGCCGAACGACGATCCGTACCATACTGGAAATTCGAAATTTTTTCAAATTTCCAGTTTTTTTCAATTTTTTCGCGCTTTTTTTAGGTATATAACAAAAAAATTTGAGTTTGATGATAAAACGTGTTTATTTCTTGTTATATTATTTATTTTTTTAATTTGATAAATTAACAAATCGAACGTGCAATAAATAATTAATCCCGTTGCTTTGTTGGAGCCGATGAAGCTTTGGCTTAAAATTGAAAAAGGAAAAACTCAAAAAATCAAAATCAATTTTAAAAAATTGCAAAACTTTCAAAAAACTACGAAAAAAATCAAAATTTTGCGAAAAAAAATTTAAATTAATTTTTTTTAAAATTAAAATTTTGCATTTTTTCCTAAATTTTTAGAAAAATTAAATACCCACCTAGTAACTCCTCATTGATGCGAATTGGCTTGATGACACGGTAGAAAATCTTCCCGTTCGTCTGGAATGCCAGCATGTTTTGCTCGGCTTCGTCTGAAAAAAATTGAATTGAATTAAATTAAAAAATAATTTTTTTTGTTAGTTTTGTAAGTTCAAACTTAAAAATTCGAAAAATTATAAAAATTAAAAAAAAATTTTAGCGTCTTTTTTTAAATTCAAAATTAAATCACAAAAATTAAATTTGAATTTTTTTGAGAACATAAAAATTCTAAAATTGAAAAAAAAAAAATTTCGATATTTTCATCTAATTATTTTATGTGATTTTAAAATTTTAAATCAAGTATTTAAAATTTGACAATTTGATTTTAGCGTTTTAAAATAACAAATTGTGAAAAATTGTAATTTTTTCAATTTTAAAATAATTTTTTTCAAATTTGGAGAAAATTAATAATAAATTCTGTAAACATCTCCAAAATTGTTTTTATTACACCGAGATTTTTTTCTAGATTTGTAAATTCTAAATTGAAAATAAAAAATTTAATTTGAGCAATTTAATACACGCAAAATCGAAAAAATTCAAAAAAAAAAAAAATTCCTTTTTTTTCAAAAATCCGAAACAAAAATAGCATTTTTACATAAATTTAATTTTTTTTCTTGAATAAAAAAATAATGGAAATTTGATTTTAAGATTTAAAAAAATTCCTTCAAATTTCGATTTTCTGATTTTTTGAATTGAAAATTCAATTAAAACCTAATTTTGAAAAAATTATTTTTTTTTTCAAAAAAATCTGAAAAAAAACGCACGTCTTGGACTGTTAATATATCTGAGCCAATTCGATTTTTCCGGATGCGATCCGTCGATATAAAACTTCCGGTCGCGGCCTTTGATGAGCCACGCGTAGCCGTCCTTGTAGAACTTGTCTTTTTTGTACACTTTCACGCCTTTGTACGGTCCGAATACCATTCCGACCTGCAAAAATGGAATGTTGTTTCGAAAATTGTTGAGGGGTTTTTCCAGTTCATTTTTTAATTTTAAAATTATGATTTTCAATATTTTTTGAGTTTTTTTAAAATTAACATTTCAATTTCAATTTTGAATAATTATATATTTTTGAAAAAAATTTCGAAATTTTCAGAATATTTTTTTAAATAGAAAAAAAAATTGTTGTAAAATCCGCACGCGAAAACAAATTTATGGCAAAATTTTTTTTTTTTTAATTTGGAGACAACAATTTTTTTTAACTTTTTCAAAATTTTTAATAAAATTTTTTTTTCAACTTAAATCAAGAAAAAAATATTTTTGTAAAATCCGTCTGTTTAATTTTTTAAATTGAAAAAAAAAATTATTTTTTTTTCAAAAAAATGAAAATTTTAAAATTTCCAAAATTTTTCAATTTCTTAGAAATTAAAAAATATACAGATATAATTCCATTTTTTTTTTAATTTTTAATTGAATTGTAAAATCAGTCTGCGCAAAACTGAAAAAAATAAAAATCTAATTTTTGAAAATTTTTTAAAAAATCACTTTTTTTTTCAAAATTTTTCTGCAAATTTCTTGAAAAAATAAGCACATTATTCAAAAATTTTGTATTAAAAAAAACCGGAAATACATAAAAACGCACCGGTATAAAAGTCTCTGCAAAAACGCCCAATCCGGCGTTCGGCAGTTTCGATTTCTCGATTTTGAACAAAATCGGCAGCGTTCTCTCGGAAAACGACTTGCTTTCCGGCTTATCACTCGGTTTTATCACTCTATCAGGGATTTTGAAAAGCGGGTGAAGGCGGCAGTACGGACGGTAGAATTTGTTGCATTTGTCACAGTCTGGAATGAGAAAAATTGGCAAAAACTGCAAAAATCGATAATAAACATATTAAAAATCAAAAAAAAATATTTTTGAACTTACGAATATCCAAATTCTCGTCATATGCATGATCAGCTATCTCGGTACCAAGAATGCTGACTTCGTCCTCTGGAAAAAAATTTTTTTATCGAAAGTTATAAATATGTAAAAAAAAAATGAAAAATTAATTTTTTTGAAATTTTTTTAAAAAATATTTTTTTTGGTGGGTTTTCTGAAATTGATGTATAAAAATTTAAATTAAAAAAAAATATTAAAATTCAAAAATCAAAATTTTTTTAAAAATCAATTTTTTTGAAAATATTTTTTTTTGGGTGCGTTTTTTTGAAAATAGTTATTTTAGACATTTAATTCTCAATTTTTAAAAATAAAAAAAAACGTAAAAATAAAAAAATTCTAGTTTCTATTCAAAATTTCAAAAAAAAATTAATTTAAAATTTTGAAAATTGAAAATATATTTTTTTTTAATTGGAAAAATAAATTCTTCTGAAAAATATGTTCTTTTCAATTGGATTTTTTAAAAATCAGTATCCTAAAACTAAAAAAAACTATTTAAAAAAATTCAAAAATTCAAAAAAAAAAAAAATTTACTCAAATTTTTTTTTTAATCAACTTTTTTTTTCAAAAAAAGTCAATTTCACTGTCAATTTCTTCTTCTAAAATCAATGTTTCTCACATCCCAATTGTCCCATCAATTTTCCACCATCCACCCACCTGTCAACTCTTGAATCTCCGTGAATATGGTTTTATCCAATGGCTCGGTGCTCGAGTTGAATTCCACAATGCTGATGGCTCCGTCTCGGTAGTCCAACACCAATTTGTACCTTTTCTGAACCAAAAGTCACATTTCCACGTGGTTTTTTAATTTTTTAATAAATACTCACAGTTCCCTCTTTTTTCGGCGCTGAGCGTTGCGGTTCTTCGCATATTCCAGGTATCTGTACAGTGTTCATCGGCTGAAAATATAAAAATCAATAATTCACCCGAAAACCCCAAGAAAAACGGTGAAAAACCGGCCGATTTTCATCAAAAACTGAAGTAATTTTTAAAATCAGGTGAGTTCGGTGGAGCGCACTTGCATTATCTCTCGCTGTCGGTGTCTCTCACTCTCTCGCTTTTTATTCAAAAACGAGCGAATTTTAAATAAAAAAAGGGAATTGATGGTTTCGCGTGGAAATTTCGATTTTTAGGGGGAAAATATAAATCAAATGAAAGTTTTCGAAAAAAAAATCGAAGAAAAATCCGAAAAAATTGGGGTAAAATCGGAAAATTCATCAAAAATTTGAAAATTCACAATTTTTTAAATTTTTAAATTTGAAAGAATTTTTCCTCCCACGTCTCCGTTAACCGACTAACCTGGCCTTTGCAAACAACAAAAATTTGATGAAAAAAAAATGAGAAAAAATTATTTCGAATTTTCTACCCAAACAAAATGGTGTCAAAGCCGGAAGTTGATAACAACAGTAGTAACACGAACAGTACTCAAACGGCTGAGTTGATAAATAGAAACGAGGTGATTATGTTTATTGATTTATTGATTGAAAAAGAAAAATCAAAAAATTGAAGAAAAAAATATGGAATTATCGATTTTTAGAAAAATTCAAAATTTAGGAATTATTGATTTTTGAGACTTTGAACAATTTCGGAATCTAACTATTGATCTAACAATTTTTGAAAAGTTATTGATTTTCTGTCACCTTATCGATTTATTGATTTTTAAAAAATTATAGTTTTTCTCAATTTTTGCAAGTTTCAGTATTATTGATTTTCAACAGGTTTATTGATTTTTGGGAAAATCACAATTTAACGATTTTCTAGTGAAATCTTGATTTATTGATTTTTAGGAAAATTATTGATTTATCGAATTTTGAAGAAATTATTGATTTTCGGGAATTTGCGTTTTTTCAGTTTTTTTTGTTTTTCCGGAAATTTATCGATTTATCGATTGCTTTTCATTTTTGAATTATCGATTGATTCCTTGCAGTCTCATACTGAACTAGAGATCAGTGGAAACCAGCAGTCGAGCGATCGAAACAAGGATTCTGGCGAACTAAATCTCTCCGAATCGTTGCCCGACGCGGCACTGCTGCCGATTGATAAAGACAAGTTCTTTGAAGTGAGTAGGCTGTATCGATTTATTGATTTTTACAAAAAATGTTTAGGAATACATTCAAAACTACCTGGTAAACTTTCAATGGTATCACGGACTCATGTCAGGTGCGCTCGCCGTCAAAATTCTCAAGGTAGAGTCAGAAAATTGATTTTGGTGATTATCGATTGATTATCGATTGATTTTTGTGTTCAGTGGGAGAACTCGTTTCTGGTGCGGCGACACATGACACAGTCGTCGCAGAAGATTATGATTCTGTCGTTGAGGTGCGACGCGAAGGTGCTGCATTATCAGATATCGTACCTTCAGGACGGATTCAGTTGTAATAAGGTATTGATTGATTATCGATTGCTTCCTCATTGATCCACTTTGCAGCTCATTGAAAAGTTCCCCAAAATGCCACCTCGTCGTTTCGCTCACATTCACGAACTCATCGACTGCTGGTCGCTCATGAACCATGTCTCAACGGCAAGTTTCCTCACTCTCACCTTCTCCCACCAATCCAATCCATCAATTATCGATTTTCAGCCCATTCCACGCAGCAAAATCATTCATCTTCACGAGAGCGTGACGTTGGCTCAAAAACTGGGAAAGGGCGCGTTTGGCGAGGTGTTTAAGGGCGTTTTTCATCCGCGGGAAGGGCCGCCCGTCGAGGTGGCTGTGAAGAGGGCGATTGGCGAGGCGAAGCGCGGCGAGATTCAGGAGTTTTGTTTTGTGAGTTTGTAGGGAAGGATTGGCTAAGGTTTAGCCACGGATTAGGCAACGGGTAAGTTATGGTTCTCCAAGGCCTTACCCAATCCTTACTCAACCTTGAATTTGCCTATGTAACGGGTAGATAAGGGTTAGCCAAGGATTAGCTAAGGTTTAGGCAACAGCTGAATAAGGATTGTTTAAGGATTAGGCAGTCGGTAGACAAATTGTGATCCTCAGTCAGATTTTGCTCACTCCTGCCTCAGCGGTTACTGAATCCTTACCTAGTTCTTACCCAATCCTTACTTACCAGTTACCCAGTCCTTGTCCAGTCCTTGCTCAATCCTTACTTTTCCGTTTCATACTCCTAACTCAGTCCGTGCCCAAACCTTACTCAACCTTGACTTTACCTAGTTTAAGTATCGGCTAGCCAAGGTTCAGCCAAGGATTAGGCAACCTATCTGCAAATTGTGATCCTGACCATTCAGGAAGCCTATATAATGTCCCTCTTGGACCATCGAAACGTTGTCCGTCTCTACGCCATCGCCACCCTCCGAATGCCGCTGATGCTCGTCATGGAAGTGGTCCCCGGTGGGGATTTGAAGGTAAGATACTCGTAGGTGGGGCCGCGACGCGACCGCAACGCGGCTGGTTCGCAAATTGAATTTTAAAGCCGCACTTTGCGGTTTCTACCAATTAGTATTTTTCGTTTTCCAGAAGTACCTGCAACGCACCGTCAACCTGCCCAACTCTCGGATCCTCTCATTCGCCCTGGACATTGCTCGCGGTATGAATCACCTGGCGATGCGACGAGTCATCCATCGAGATCTGGCCGCCCGCAACTGCCTGATCACCAACAATTTGATGGTTAAAATCTCGGATTTCGGACTGTCTGTCGAGGGCAACGAACTGGTGTGCAGGTCGCTGAAGAAGGCGCCAATCCGCTGGCTGTCACCCGAAACGCTGACCAAGGGAATTTTCAACGAGAAGACGGACGTGTGGGCGTTTGGGGTGGTGTGCACCGAACTGCTGAATCGTTGTCAGTTTGATCCATTGTGGCCGAAGAATCTCAAGGACGTGCAGACGTGGATCAAGGAGAATGAGCACCCGCATCGGGTACTCGATAGCAATTTGGAACCCAAGGAGTTGCATGAGATTGTGGAGTTGTGTTGTGAGAAAGTGGGTGCAACTTGGGAAGAGGCGGTTTTTAGGGAAAGTTGTCAACTACAAAAGTGTAGCCCTAAAAATTTGGCGTATTTTGTCAGTTGACAGTTTTTCGATAGCTTTCATAGTTTTTGAGATATCAACGTTTTTCCATAAATAAGTCCAAAACTTACCGCACACTTTGCGGCGCGCCGCAGTCAACCGACAAAAAAGGGTATAACTTGGAAAGTGGCGATTTTCAGGAAAAACTGTCAACTACAAAGTTGTAGCCCTTAAAATTTGGCGTGTTTTGTCAATTGACAATTTTCCGATAGCTTTCTCAGTTTTTGAGATATCAACGTTTTTCCACCGGGAGCCCAAAGCGAAATGAATATTTAGCAATTTTTGCCGATTTTTTCCAAATTTCCGACTAAAATCCATCCATTCCACATTATTTTACTCATTTTCAGAAAGTCCAACTACGCCCCGCCTTCAAAACCATCAAAGAACGCGTCGGCGTGCTGTTCGAGCAGAGTCTCGCCAAGAATCAAGATTTTGCAGTGGAACGGGTGGGTTCCTATCGATTTTTTATTGATTTTCCAAAAAAAATGCGAAATTTTTTTTCCAGGTTTTCAAAGCCACTGGTCAAGCTAGTTCGCCATCCCCATCCACCCCTGGAGCCCCTGCCACTCCTGACCCTAAAATGCAAAGAGCAATGTCGAAAAAGCGGTCGACGACGGCCCTTTTGTCGCGCAAAAAATCGAAAGACAAGACGAATCGGCAAAAGGACGGCAATAACAATAAGGATAAGTCGAAGAAGAAGTCGAAGAAGATGTTCTCGCTTCGACGGAACAAGGAGAAGCTCCAGTTGCCACCTGGAATGGCTTTGGAACCGGCGCAGTCGCCTAAGGATGCCGGAGGAGGACCACCGGCAGCGCCACCGTCGCATTGATCTTTTGATCTTTTGATCTTCTAGAAAAATGAACATGTTGTTCGATGGATTTTTACTCAGTTTTCTGTCTTTTTAAAGTTGGGTTCATTTTCTAATTTTCCCCCCGGACTGAATGCGGCGAAGCCGCAGGATCAGGCTGGTCGCTCTACACGTGCATTTTTCAATTTTCAGAAGTTATAACGTCTTCACACGTGCGGCGGACCCATAGGCATATATGACTAACAGAAAGAATTAGAAGTTTGTCATCTGTTCGTGTCCACTCATCCGTCCATTCATCCATCCATCGTCAGAAAGCAAAAATCTCAAAAAAAACAAGAAAAACCGAGACAAATCGCATTTGTTCGTTGTCGTCTTTTTCTTGTTTTCCCTTTTCCCCTCCTCATCCCTCATCCTTTCATCGAATTAAAGAAAAATAAAAGCTTGCGGAGAGACAAAAAACAGCACGAAAACACGACAAGATGCGACATTTGTTAGGAGGACTGCATCGCCTGGGGGTAGCGATTTTTGATGTTTTTTGAGTTAGTTTTTTTTAAATTATAATCAATGAGGTTGAATTAGGCAAAATTTGAATTTAAAGTTAATTTTTTAAAATTAAAAAAAAATTGAAATTTTTTTTGCGGTGAATTTTTTTTGTTCAAATGAAATTTTTAATTTTTAATTTTAAAATTTTATCTGTTTTTTTTTAAATTGTCAGAATTTTGAAAAAAAAAATGTTTAAAAAAACTATTTCTTTTTACATTTTTTTCTTAATTTTTTATAAAATTTTGGTATTTTTTTATTCAAAATTTTTAAATTTTAACTTGAAAAGCCAAAATTGAAAAAAAATTAAGTTTCAAAATTTTTTTAAAACATTTTTGGCTTCAAATTTTTTTTCGAGTTTTTTTTTAATGTATAATTTGAACAAGACAATTTTATGTTTTAAATTATTTTTGAAAAAAAAAATAAAAATAAAATAAATTTTAAGTAAAAATTAAATTTATCAATTTTTCAGTAAAGCCTACACGTACTTTGACTTATATCTCAATACCGGTAATAGATATCAAAAAGTTGTCAACTAAAAAAATACGTATCTTATCAAGGACTACAACTTCTTAGTTGACAACTTTTTGATATCTCTTACGGTTACAGAGATATATTAATAGCTACTTAACATGGTGCAGCAAGCTTGACAGCAACGTTATAAATGCACACTGAATTTACCAAACGCGTATCTCTGCAACGGTTAGAGCTATCAACAATTGGTCAACTAAAAAAATACGTATCTTATTAAAGACTACAACTTCCTAGTTGCCAACTTTTTGATATCTCTTACAGTTCCAGAGTTACATGTAAAAAACCCATCTCCCAGTGATAAAACCCCTTGTTTCTCGGTTTTCGCCATAGCAAATTTTCATTTTCTTCTTGATCCATTTACTTATGCATGTTCCCACGAAGAGGAAGGAGAAGAAGAAGGAAAAGTGACATTTGCTTCTATTATTCTTACTCTTATTCCCCCCCTCATCCTCATCCCCTCATCCCCCAAGGCAAGATGAAGGGGGGGGGGGAAATAGAGAAAAAGAGGAGCTGGCTCGTCTTTATGCTCCTATTTGTGTCGTCGTCCTCGTCGTCGTCGCCGCCGTCGACGGCTTCGCTTCCCATCAGCGCGCTCTTCAAGCTCCGCCCACTTTTCCTCTCTCTCCCCCTTCCCCTTCTCCGTTTTTCCGCTTCAACTTGTGTGTCCTGTCGTCGTCGTCGTCTCTTCTTTTCTCTCTTGACGCCGAGCGGTCCTCCTCGTCCTCCTTCTCCTCCTCCTCGACGTCGTCAGATATCAATCATTGCTCCGGTTTGTCTCAGAGCTCTCCTCTGGATATATCTACTCCCCCCCCCCCTTCTTCTTCATCCTCTCCGCCCCCTGGACCCCTTGGCTCTCTGGCCCTTGTGACAAAGGACCCCCCTACTTCAAGCTCCGCTCCCAAATGAGCACGATGATGTCTTCTTCTTCTATGCCCGGCAGTCATCCGAGTCAAATGAGCAAGAACAAGAACAAGACGAGCTTCGACGCGTTGCCGAGAACCATTGCAGAGTGCGAGCTGACCGATGGAGAGATTCAGCAGTTGAAGGTGGGCGTTTTTTCAACAAAAAAAAATCAAATTTGTTCATTATAATTCTAGAAATGAGCTGTCATTCAGTTTCTGAGAAATGTTGAATGTTGACTCACCAGGGGGAGAAGGCAGCGGAATTTGTTAGCATCTCATCAGAATCTGAATCGGAAATGGGCAGGGATGGAGGCCAAAGAGCGGAAGGAGATTTTCTCGTTTTTTTTTCTCTTGGGCCTAATGTAAGCCTTGCCTAAGCCTTGTCAAGCCGTTTCCTAATGTAAGCCTGACCTAAGACTAGACTAGCCGTTACTTACTTCATCAGTCCTTTTCTAGCAAAATGAGCTACATACTTGGCCTTGGAAATGCAAGCCGAGCCGCGACGCGACACGCAACGCGTGACTCTCGCAGCGCTTACAGTCAAGTTTTTCGCCTAGTTGTTATGTTATGCGCCTTTAACACAGTCACCTAAAAATCAGAAAATTTGCGTTATTAACCGTATGCCGCCTCGTTTTAAAGGCGCATAACAACTTGGCGGAAAACTAGACTGTAAGCGCTGCGAGAGTCGCGCGTTGCGTGTCGCGTCGCGTCGCGGCTTGCATTTTCTAGGCCAAGTAACTCAATTTGCAGGTATTCAGAAATTAGCATTACCTGTTCTTTGCCTAGCCGTTCCCTAAGCCTGTTTTCAAGGGAAAATCCCACAACCTTTAATTCCAATTTTTTTTGTTAAAAATTGAGCATCCGAGTATTACATACTGTCCATACCCAACGCATTCCAGGAGCACAACCAAAAACGTGTAAAACGAGTCGTCGGAATCGTCGCCATCGCAATGACGTTGCTCTCGCTGGCCCTCGTCGCGTTTTCGCTGGCACTCGGCCGAAAAATTGACATGATGGGTGAGTTTTCCTATCAAATATTCATCAGAAGACGACGACCAAGACGTCGTTGTTTTTGCCTTATTATCAATGTCTCATGAGATCCTATATTTTTCAGTGGAGCAAAAAGTCGAACAACGTATGGAAATGTATACAGCGAATGGGATTAATTTGACGGAGACGAGAAGTTGAAAAGACGAAATTCAAAAAAAAAAAACTAATTTCGTTCAATCAATCAAACATCATTATCAAAATTCTCTTTAGTGAAACAGGTACACGACAGACTCTCATGTTGTTCCCTATCGACAAATCCCCTCCCCCAAACATCTTATTTGCACATATTTGAACGTTGAAAAGAATGAAAATCGATAATAGCAGAACTATGGGAAAATATGGAAATTTGACACCTTTTCCATGTTCTTTTACCTATTTTTTGTTGCGAAATTCATATTTGTGGGAAAGTGGAATGCATTTTCTATTTTGAGCTATCGCTAGGCTCAAGTTTTTCAAGAATTTTAAAAATTTGAATTTTGTGTTCTGGACTTGGGTTTTTCATCAAAATTCTTTATTGTAAAACATAAACATCTGTTAAAGCGGAAACAGTGACCCCGACGTTTCGCAACTCTCGGGGTCCACAGAAATTGAATGAACTACCGTTTTGGTCGCAGGCACAGCTGACAAAGACAAGATGGGTGTAAGAAGACAAGATACCAGTAAGAAGAAGAAAAATTGAAAAATTGTTGTTGGTTGGAAGTGCGGTCTTCCTCAAGTTCTCGTCGTCCGGAACAGGTTGAATTGACGGTTCGCCGGGGTTTTTCGTTGACAGCAAATGTTGTAGCGAAGGACGGGACTTTGTCTGTAGGAAAAGGGAGAATTGGCTGCGTATGTACGTGGCTGAGGAGGCTGAGGATTTAATGAAGATAACGACTAAGCAAGTTGTGACCCACCTACAAATCCGACTAGTACACCTGCTACTCGACGAGCACCTGATCGGATTCCCCGACTTGTTCAAAATTGGCGAATAACTCGCTCCGCACAAGTTGCTCATCAACGTCTGAAACGACGGCGGATTCTGACAGCAGACGAACGCCGCAGACGCAGTTTTCAGACACGTCTCGGTGTCCGCACACGATTTAAGAGACGTCGTGCACATTTGTGGGTGGTCCGCGGGGTTTTGATATGGGTGTGGACACTGGATATCGGCGGATTGCGATGAGTAGACGCAGGTTTCGATGCATGACTCGTGGTCGAAGAAGTGGTTTTGAGCGGTGCCGTGTTGGTGGTGGCCGTGGTAGGCGAACGAGTGACATGTATTGGTTTCAGAGTCGTAGTAGTATCTGATTATTGAAGAGAGAACAGTTTTCTTAGTGATGGCTTAGTTCCCTCACCTGATGATATTGCCATCCTCTTCCTCCTCTCCTTCACTCTTCCCCGGAACCGGTTGACTACACGCCACCTCTTTCTGCGGGCAACAGTAGTTCTTGTGACATTCATAACCTCTACCGCACAACGAACACGTGGACACCCGCATTGCCGGATAGACTTTCGTCGGGCAGATTTCCGAAATTTCCAGGCCGCAGCAGAAGGATTTTTGGGGGCCTGATGTGGCAAGGGTGCAATGGTAGAACTCGGGACAGTCGGTGTTGGATGAGCATTGCACTGGGTCCTTGTCGAGTTTCAGGAGTTTTGTGCCTTTTGGACAGATTCCTGGAAGAAACAAAATGCTGCTGATTTTGTAGCGATTATAGCAAAATTTTTGCGTTTTTTGATATGCGCTCTTAGGCAGCATTCAACCGACCGGACCGTATACGGTACTACACCCGCTGAAATTGTGACCACGTACCTCTAAAATTTGGTTTCCTGGCCTTGGTAATCCCAATCCTTGTCATCTTGCTGGGTACCGTCCTTTTCAGACTGAAAAATTACCGTTAATCCTCAAACCTCAACCCGCTCCTACCTCGGATGTCGACAGCAAATTCCCATCCGATCCGTCGACTTCTTCATACAAAAATGTGTAGCCGGACACGAGTTCTCGGGGTCGCAATACGTCTTGGACAGCTCTACAATCGATCCGGGAGGGCATTTCGAGAGGGCTTGGATCTGACGAGCTTCACGGCGGCAACAGACAAAACGGGATTTGGCTTCGGAGAAGATGCAGATTGATTGGCTGAAAGTTTTAAATGAAGCTGGATCTGCATGGGTATTCTCTGTCAAAATCTGGGCTCAAACGGACCATTTTAGATTAGGCCTATCCAAAACTCACCCATTCTCCCCGCCACAACTGTTCTTCTGCAGTGGAGAGCACATCAAACTATTCGACTTCTCTTCCTCGTAAATGAAATGCGCGGGGCACACGTCATCAACACTAGCACAACACAATCCGGATGCGAATGGTACTGGTGCAAAGCAAGACGTGTCTTGGGGACATTGAGCGTTTCTCGAGCAGTATCTTGGCTCTGCGGTGCTCTGCCAAACTTCTGGCTTTGAGCCTTTCAGACATTTCTCGACTTTTTCAATTTCCCGGCAACAGAAATATAAGCGACGGAACGAGCTGTAGGTGCATTGGAAGCCCAGTGGGCAGGAGTTCTGAAAACCAGAATGAGAATGAAAATAACGACGTTTTGCAACTTGCAAGATACCTGAACATTGGGCGTGCACGTCATTGCCATTTGCGTACTTGCCGCCAGCATTGAGTGTTGAGTCGACTTGCACACCCCGAAGTTAGGACTTCCACAGCAAACGTTCATCGTCTCGTTCCACACACTCCGAACACATGAGAAATGCCGCGGACATGTTTTTAGAGAGCAGTCGAACGGGGTGTTCTGGTTGGATGGTTGGTAGATGATTTCTGAGGAGGAGCAGGCTGCAAAAAAGGAGTTAGAGCCGATGAGACTATATGACCAACTCACAAGCACTCTGACAAAACTGATAACAAGCGACTCGATTCGGAAAGCTGTTTGCGTTTCCCGCACATCCCAGATATGTAAATTGACGGCATGTTTCTGTTGTGGGGTCGAAAAAGAAGCGTTTCGATGGTGTTCCGCAAGTGATTCCCTCGTCTGCATCATGGGAGCATACCCACTTTCGGGATGGGCAACAGGACGTCTGGTTTGAGTAGAGCTGGAATTTGGAATTCAAATTTAGGATCCCAATTGGGGCAACCCGTATGATTCTTTAGGTCACCCCTGTAAAGATCCCCGCTGTTACACTTGAAAAACGTATAGCATGGAACCTGGAACGGGTGGGCTAGGTTCACAAGTTTCTCAGCTGTTAATAGGTGTAACAACAAGAATTCATTCAAGGGTTGGTTAGGGAACACCCCAGGGGGACCCTTCAAAGTTACCTGTCTAGTACACGAATGCGTGCTCGGACAATCATCATTCCTCTCGCACTGTATCGGCCGCCCGTTCGTCGAATCAATCAGAGCCGCCCCACCATCCGGACACTCGTCCCGATGACAAGTTTCCATGCATGTCAACCGCGTCGAAAAGTTGTTATCGTTCCCATCGCATCCTTGATAGTCGAACTGATTGCACTTGTTCTGCAGCTGATCGTAGTACCATCGTTGAGTGGATGCGCCGCATTGGGAGCCGACGGATTGCGGTTGGCGGCAGGTGAATTCTACAAAATATTATATATAACAGAGTGAACCTTGATTTCATTTATGTACCTTTGGACGGACAACAAACATGTACCTGTCCGGTATACAGGCATTCATAATTTGACGGACAAGGTTTTGAAGATGAGCACTGCAAAGCGACCCCATCACCAGCTCGGAACGGTCTTCCAATCGGACACCTTGGCGGGGCTTGTACACTGGAGCAAACTTGCTGACACTCTTCCAAACTTTCAAACTGATTATCACCCGCCACGCATCCATTTGAAAGTATCGATTTGCACATGCCATGATCCATAGAATACGTCCACTTGGTACTTGACCCCAGCGTCGGTTCACAATCAAAAACGTTTCTCAAAACTTGAGAGCAAGTCGTCAGGGGTTTCGGACAGCAGACACTATGTCGACAGGAATGTGTTTCGGGGCATTGCGTAATGGCGGAGCATCGTTGGACGTTTCCACTTGGATCGCGAAGTAGAGTGCCGTGTGCACAGAGACCCACGGAGCAGAAATCAACGCATTCGGTTTTTGTAGCGAAATTGTTGAAATTGCCTCCTTGTCCGAGGAATTTGAATTGCCGACAAGACAAGTCATTGGTATCCCAGTACCAGCGCTCGACGACGGGTATCCCGCGGCGTGGGGATCCTGTGGAGAAGTGACTAAGGGTGTTCAACTTGACGGTTACACCACCATGACTGCTACATACAAATGAAGGGGTAGGACAGCAGAGAAGCGCTTCCGAGTCGTAGACTTTACAGTAAAAGTTCTCGTTTTTCATGGAGATCGAAATCCTTGAGCTTGAGCTTGAGGACTCATCCTCCCCGAAACTGGCAAGTTGACTTGGATCCCCTCTAGGACACCGTCCTCCACAATAAGACTCGCACTGCCACTGGGTCCAAAAATTATTCGAATTACCGCCAGATCCACTATACTCAAACTCCACGCATTTCCCACTCGCACTGTTGTACCACCATCTCTTCTCCGGTGAGATAATCGATAAATTCGCGACGGCGTTGTCACCGGTATTCATCGGTTGTATACACGTCATGCCACGTGTCGGACAGCAAATTCCAGCGATGCAGTCGTAGAGTTCGGGGAACTCGTCGCAGCCGATGAACGATGACGGGTGCTGGTCCTTTTTTGAGGTGAAAGTGAGACAAGTGGATACGCGGTTTGTGGCACGTTCGTAGAGAGCTCCGTTTATGGTGTTGGTTGGGCAGTGACCTGGAAATATGGGAAATGAAATTAAGTGACTATTCCAAAGTTCTGCAGCATGGTGCATTGCGCTAGAATGACCGTTGCTTCCAGTGACCCCTCACCCCATGAAAAACCATTGCAGGTACTACTTTTTGTGTTTAAATTTCTTTTCAAACTTGATAAAAACTAATTGTTCTACCTGGTAAAACACAAACATTGCCCTCTCTCGTCTCAATGAGATCTTCTCCATCGGCACACACACACTGCCCGTTTTCGCACGTCGTCTGCGGCCAGACACCTTCGCATTGCTCGTCAAACGTGCATCCGACGGCTCCTGGTTGGACTTCTGAAAATCAATGATTTATTATTGATTAGCAATTTTCGGTCTCGTGTTTCTATGTATACTCACTTTTCCAACACTGATCTTCAATTGGCACATAGGTACTTTTACACCTACAACTACCGATGCAAATCGCTCCAGCGACACATTCGGTGTTTCGAGTGCAATTTTGACCGAGAAGCTTGTGATCTGATAATTGATAATTGATGATTTATTACAAAAAAAATGGGAGTAAAAATTTTGTAAATTTTTTTTTTGAAAATTCGCGGAAAATTTTTCCAAAAAAAATGTTTTTTTTTTAAATACACACAAAATATACAAATTGATAGCAAATTTTACGATTATTTTTGTCTCTTGCAACTTTTCTCGAAAATCAATCGTTTTTGAGATATTCGAGAAAATCTTTTTTTTTCAAGATTTTTTTTGTATTATTTTTCAAAAAAAAATTTTTTTTTTAATCATACATAAAATGTACAAATTGATAGCGAATTTTGCGTTTATTATTTTTGTCTCTTACCAGTTCTCTTCAAAATCAATAGTTTTCGAGATATTTGAAAATTTCTGATTTTGCGACAGTTCCGCTTAAAAACTATCAAAAAATGTCAAATTTTTCCAAACTTTACCTGCAGTATTCCTCGCATAAAGTTGATGTAGTCCTTCTGACAATGGAATAGTTCCAAAAGTTTTGGCGATTTGAAAATAGGAAATCGATAGTAGAGTGATCCAATTCATCATGTCAACAGGTATGGAGCGAGCATTGGAAATGTGGGATTCGTAGTTTGCAATTCAAAATTTGAAATTTTGCGAAAACTTGAAATCGGAGAACTGTTTTTTCTATCTCCTTTTTTACCTATAAGTCAACAGACGAAAAGGTCACAGAGTATATGAGAAATGGTGAAGAAGCAAGAAGCTGAAGAGTGTTGCTTGTTTGGGAGTAAATAAATACACCGCAGTAGTGACCACTTCAACCGTTTTTGGGTAGACGCTTCGGGGGGGGGGTGTAATGTGAGAAAGATCTCACAAGTCGTCGTGTCTCTCGCTCTCTTCATAGAGCTCAACTTGTTGACACACGGAGGGATATCGGACAGTCGGCCGGCCGGCCAGGTCAGGGATTTTGGGGCGAAGTACAGGGAAGGATGACACCCACTGAAAATGTATTCATCGTTTTTCAAATGGTGATAGTTAAGCTCAGCCACGTGGAAATATGAAACAACGAATTCATGTACATATACATCCAAAAATCCAATCAATGGTCACTCAAAAATTATAATCCTTCTCCATCTTCTCCAAATACTCCTTGGCGTTCTCCGGAATGCACATTTTCGTATCGCCGCCACACATATAACAACCTTCGTTGATAGCCGACAGCTTTCTGAATTCCGAGTAGATTCCGGGCATTTCGCAAGTGGCGCAACGCGTGAAATCGTCGGGGACTATGTGACGGCCCTGGAAACATTGGAATCAGACGACTTGTTTTTTTTGCACGATGAAACTAATGGTTATCGCTAAAATTGCATTTGAAAATCAATAAAATCAGAATTCGCAAAGTGGAACTCGGTAGGTAAGCCTGGTAAAGCTCCTTTTCAAGGTTAGGATACGTTCACTACGTTTCACAGCCGTCAATTATCAAAAAACAAGAAAATTTGAATGGAAATGCTTAAAAATCGGCACCTCGATATTTCACAACACGAAGTTTCGTAATTGTAACGTTCTGATACATTCCCATTTTGCAACAGTAACCTTTAACAAATCAACACGTTAAAACAATGATTTTTCGGCATATATGTATCGAAATTTCAAATTTGGCGAACATTATGAAAAAAAAGCCGAGTTCAAAACGTTTCACTTGCGAAATTCATCTTTTCAAAGGTGCAAAATATCGGTCTGGTCTTGTGTTTTTTAAATCTGTTTTTACCGGAAACCCATATATTCCCGCAAAAAATCAATAACACCATATTCCTCACCGACAGCACACAATACGGAATGAGACTCTTGCAATTATCGCAGCTCGGCGCATAATCCAACATGGGCGCCTCGCAAATCGGACACGGCGTCTTCTGCTCCTCGACAGCATCCTTCTCATTGCCGCCTTTTCGCACTATATCCTCGATTTTCTTCTTGTATTTCTGATGGATTCGAGTCCGATAGTCTTTGTTCATCAGGATTGTCGCGAATTTGTGCGCAGATTTTTTGAGGTGTGCTTGGGTGCAGAGGACGACGGCGCTGGTCAGGATTTCGACAGTATCTGGAAAAAGATACTTTGGTTTGATAAGGGAAAGTTGAAAATTGAGCGAAAGATGGGGAAAATGGGGGAAAATTGCGAGTATTTCGAGAAAAAAAAATGAAAGCCACCGTACCCCTGACGTTAAAGGCGCATATAGAAAATTTTAGGGCGGGTCTCGCAACGATTGTTAAATTTTGGTAACATTTCACTTTCTTCAGTGGTTTTTTGCGGATTTTGCTCGTTTTTAGTGGTTTTTCGCTGGTTTTCAGCGATTCTTAGCGGTGTTTAGCAGTTCCTAGCGGTTCTTAACGGTTCTTAGCAATTTTCAGCGGTTTTTGACGATTTGTGACCCCTTTCGGCGGTTTTTGTTTTTTGTTTCACAATTTTCATATTCACTTGATTTTTTTCGAATTTCCACTTTTGTTAAAATTCCCGTAAAATAGTAAACTTTTCAAATTCAAAAATAATTTTTTTTAAAACTTTAAATTCAAGAGGAAAAAATCTAATTTCATTGTCAGATTTTTTGTCAATTCAATATTTCATCAATATTTTTGCACAAGCTTTTAGCGTAATCCCTCGTCAAAAACTGCGCACAGAAAAGAAAAACCATGCGGACAAATGGAAAAAAGCCAAAAGAATTTCCTGTCATTATCACCTGCCAATTGACCTGTCATTAGTCAATCTAACGGCACCTGAAAGGCCAAAAAACTGTCAGAATGTGCCGGAAAAAAAGGAACTGATGACCCGACCCATTAGCACATGTCATCTGTCAATCAAAATATACATGGGCGATGCACCATATAGACCCATGCAGGTCGGCACCACCCCTATCGTCGCAAACAGAACATGAACGGGACATCGGGCGCAACGACGCTCGACGACCTGCACATCTAACTTTAGGCGGCAATTCAAAAACTGAAGTTAAAACTGACGGTGTTGTTGCGCCGTTTGTTTTCGATAACATGCCGTGTAACGGTTTTTAGCGTTTTTTTTTGCGATTTTTATCGATTTCACACAAAACTTACGCGCTGGAAACCTGGAAATCTCCGAACACGTCCTCGACAACATTCTCGCCGCCAGCAACACCTCCTTCCGTGCCATCAACGATTTGACAATGAGATAACAGTGTACATACATCAAACTTCGGCTCATATCCATCGGTATCTTCATCATTTTCGAGCGCAACTTCTGATGCATCTTGAACAACAGATCCCGCGCAACTCGATACGCTCCTTTCGCCTGATGCGTTTGTGCGACGACGATAGCAGTTGTGGCCGCATCCCGAGTTTTTCCGATGCCAACGTAGAAGCGGAAGAGGTGAGTGGGATCTTTGTTGTGACCGTCTTCGCCGAGAAGGTAGCGTACCAGGTTAGCACTCAGCTCGTCGTTTTGCGCCTTGATTCCACAGTCTACAGCCAGCTTAACACACTCCTCATTGTCACCGTGCCGGAACAGTATCCCCATCGCCACGTCGAACTTCTTGGCTTGAATGTAAAATTTCGCGGCGAGCTGTACATTGTTGTTCTGTTTAAAGTACTCCGCCAGTTCCAACGCTTGATTTATATTTCCATGCTGAGCAATCGCATCTCCGTACTCCTCCATGGCATTGTTCTTCTCTGCGAGCTCGAACGCTTCCTGAACGCATTGTGACATTACCAGGAACTGAATGGCGGATTTGTGATCGGCGAGACGGACGAAGAAACGAGCGACGAGTTTGGCGCCCTCAATGCTTCGAGATTCACGGACAACTCTCACAGCATCGTCGGGTTTGTTGAGATGATCAAGCAGGATTCGGACCTGGTTGTCGTATTCGCGACCGCGTTCGTAGCACTTCTCAGCCACCTCGAACTTCTTGTTCTTCTCCATGATCTTGCCGTATTGCACGTGGATTTTGGGACTTTTCACTTTGTCCAACATCTCTCCAACTTTTCCCCAAATGTTCGCTTTCAGGCAGACGGCTGCTGCACGGTCGTAAAAGAGGCCTACTTCGTAGAGTTGCGCAGCTTCGGTGTATTGCTGGAAAATAGATGTACAGGGGTTGTTCAGAGGTTGCTTCTTACCTTCATCTGCTCCAAAATAATTGCACAATCCCTCTTAACAACCCGACCCTCCAAATCCTTTGCCAACTGCACCCCTCGCCTCAAATCGCCCGTCTTTATCGCCATTCTCGCTATCCCAGACTGACACATTTCGTTGTGTTCTTGAAGCTCCGGAAGGTTTTTTGGGTTTTCCAAAACTCCTTTTTCATAGTTTGCCAAGGCGTTCGCGTGATCGCCGCTGAAAAAATTTAGGGAAAATCGATAATTGCAGAGGTAATGGTGTGTTTTGAGGTATAAACTCACATCAACTCCAATTCCTGTGCATACTCCTTTGAAAGATACGGTATTTCTTTCGGATTCATTGTTTCCGCTAAAACCAACGCTTTTGGCCATTCCAACAGATCCCGACGCATCTGCAAACGCGCTCTATTGATAATTCAGTTTAAAATTGGTATAACTCGGCGGAAAATGGTCTGTTTAAGGTGAGATTTTAACAGAAAACAGTTAAAGGGCTTAGTTACACCTTCCCAAAATTATAAAGTTGATGAGCAAGATTCAGATGAGGTACGTCATCTGAAACTCTGCCCTCGACATAAATAATCATTTCCAACCGGGGTTTTGTTTTTTTTTCTAAATTTTTTTTGTACATTTAACGCCTCGATCGGCTGTGATGACTCCAAAAACATCTTCTCCGCGTCATCAAACATTCCCAATGCCACGTGGATCTGGGCGTATAGAAGATTCTTTTCTTCCAAGTTCTCCACCTCCTCCAGCGCCCAAACCATCGCCACGTCTTCCAATTCGCGGAATACCCGGATTCCTGGAAACAGATTGGAATTATTGGATTTGTGACTTTGAAAATGAAAATTTGAAAATAAATTATGTTTCGTTGATGAAAACGGTTAAATTTAAAAATTGGTATTTTGGAAAAAATTTTAAAAAAAATTCAATATTTTTTTTTGAAAATTCTCAAAATTCATTGATAATTTTTTTATATATATTTTTTAATTTTTTTAATTTTAATTGTTAATGATGCAATGTTATTATTATTTTCTAGGTCATGTAGCTCATTTTCCCAGAAAACAATAGCAACTTAAAATTGAAAAAAAAAACATTTTGAAAAAATTTGAAAAATTAAAAAAAATTATTTTTTAATTTTTCAAATAATTTTTTTTTTCGAAATTTTTGTTGTTGTGATATTTTTTCAATACTCATCTAATTTTTTTGATCTTTGTAATTATGACAATTTAAATATAAAATAAATCAATAAAAATTCATATAAAAAATAATTTTAATTTTAAAAATATTTTTTTTTTTCAAACTTCAGAAATTCCTTCCAAGTCACCCGCAGAAGTGACCATGACTCATTTTTTCTTCTAATTCTCTTTTCCATTTTTCAATTGATCAATTCATCATCATTCTCCCTCCCTTCGTGTGCTCATTCTTATCACTAAACTGCTCTGTTTCAATTGATAACAGCCAATAGCAATTTTCTGATGCTGATGCACACGTTGCATTCGAGTACCTCATTCATCATCGAAACCCGACTTTTTTGCTGATTTTCAAATTGTTCAATTTTTATTGCGAAATTTTAATTTTTTTGAGTTTCAGTTTGTTTCTTTTGATTAATTTCTGAAAATTTTAAAATTTTAATTTTTTTGAATTTTTGTTTTTTTTTGTTTTTTGGTGTTTGCGAAACATCTTATTTTTGTTTTTAAGATCAAAAAAAAAATTTCAAAATTTTTTGATTTTTAGTTTCTGAATTTTCTTGAACTTACAATTATTTATAATCATTTTTTTTTAAATTCATCACTCTTTTTATTGAATTTGCAAAATTTTCCAAAGTTTTATTGACTTTTCAATTTTCAAATAACTTATTGATTTTCAGAGAATTTCGCAAGAAAAAATTTCAAAAAAAAATTCAAAAAAAAAATTGATTAATTTCTTGAAAATTCAAAAAAAAAAATCAAAATTGAGCAAAAATTTCAAATTTTTATTTTTTCGAAAAGAATTGATCTGATTATTAAAAATAATTTCCAACAAAAACTAAGAATTCAAAAACTGGACTCACCCAAGAACACATCGGTATCTTCCAGTGCGGCACGGGCGAAAGCGTTGAGGTGGAACAGGTTTTTTGTATAGTAACAGATTTTCCAAGCGGCTCCCCATCTGAAAATAATGATTTTTTCATCTTGATATTGATTGATTTATCGAATTTTGAAAAAAAAAATTGAAAAAAATTAAATCCCAATTTTATTTTTTTTTCAATTTTTTTTGAATTATATTTTTTTTAAAAATTAATTTTGATTTTTGTTTAATTTATTTAATCAGTTTTTAATTTAAAAAAAAAACGAATTGACGACAAATAAAAAAAATCATTTTTTTTTTAAATTTATCGACTTTTGCATTATCGAATTTTCGAAATTTTCAAAACAGTCAATTATTGATTTTTCCCTCCGATTAATCTATTTGAATTAAATATTGATTTATCGATTGATTTCTAAACATTCCAGCCAATGCCTTCTGGGTCTCTTCTTCTTCTTTTTCTACTTCTCGCCCTCATACCTCTCGCATTTTCCATTGAGGGATTGATATTTACGACAGTCGCCGTTCACTTGAATACTCCTCAACCAAGGTGTAATGAGACGGTTTTGGAGGTGAGTTTTGATCAAGAAGCAAGTGCGCTCCATTGAGAAAATGCGTGGAGTTGGCGCGAAAGTGGTCAAATTCGAATTTTTCAATGATTTTTGGAGTTTTTGGGATATTTTAGCTTTCCGGTAACGTTTCGCAACCAAACTTTTTGCAATCTTGACGTTTCGCAACCCCGACATTTCGCAACCGTGACGTTTTGCAATCTTTCCTAAAATTACTAGTTTCTGATGGAATTTCCGAATTTTGAACGATTTTTCAACAAAAAAAAGAAAAATCTACGAGTTGCGAAACGTCGCGGCTCCCTTAAACCCCCTCTGCTCATCAAATTTTCCTTCAAGCTCGACGGAGTGGATCACAAACCGTCTTGCCTAACCGACGATGACAAGAACATGGTATTCTTGGTGTTCAACGGAACGAATGCAATCGATAACCAGCAAAATATCACTTTAACCCTGAAAATCACCACTGGGGAGGCTACAAACTACACTGGAGTCTTTGTACCCGATAGGAAAGATGTCAATGTGGTTAGCTATGGGAGTGTGACTATGGAACCTGGTGATTTTGAAGTATTTTTTTGTTTTTATTTTTAGAAAATTTTTAGTGGCCGCCCCCACCAAAGAACCCCCCACAACCACTACAACTACAAAAGGGTCAACTACTACAACTTTGTCTTCTCCACCTCCAACCACCCCAACGCCTAAAAAAGAGGCTCATTTACAGGTAATTTTCATCATTTTTTGCGAAAATTGCTTTAAAAAGGCGATTATTTGACATTTTTCATCTAAATTTGACATATTTTGACGTATCTCTCCGGAACGGTAAGAGATATTAAAAAGTTGTCAACTACAAAAATGCGTAAAATTTTAAGGGCTATAAGTTTGTAGTTGACAGTTTTCCAAAATCTCTTACCATTCCCGAGATACAAGTCAAAGCAAACTACGCTATCGATACGACACTCCAATCGTACACCTCTGCGCTGTGTTTAACTTGACGCATATCTCGGAAACGGTAAGAGATATCGAAAAATAGTCAACTACAAAAATGCGTAAAATTTTAAGGGCTATAAGTTTGTAGTTGACAGTTTTTTGATATCTGTTACCGTTACCAAGATATTAATTGAATTTAAAAATAAAAATAAATTTTAGCAAAAAAAAAAATTTCCGTTTGAAATATTTTTTTATTTTATTTTGTTTATTTATTTGCTTAATTAATCAATTTGAAAAGTTAATTATATTACTATAATTTTTTAACGAAAAAAAGCAAAATCTAAAAAAAATCAATTTTTTAATTTTTTTAAATTTTCCAAAATTTTTAAATTTTTTGTTTTTATTTATTCAACATTTAAAATTAATACCAAAAATAAATATTTCCAATGTAAAAACACAAAAAAAATAATAATTTGAAAAAAATTTTAAAAAACTGAAATCAAATTTTTTTTTAATTTTGATTTTTTGAAAAAAAAAATTTTAAAATTTTTTAGGCCCACCCATCTGCACTGATAACTTGTTTTCTTCAAATTAAACTCAATTTCAAATGAATTCAAAAAAAAAAACAATTCCAGATCTCGTACATTATAATGCACAACGAAGTAGTCAAAAACGTGACGAAGAACGGTGCGGCAGTGACAGTTGCGGTCATCGAGGGACTCGCTTTGATTGCCATTTTGGTGTACTTTGGGTATAAGACTATGGTGGTCCATAAGACACCCCAGACGACTTCATTGTATGGATATGACAACACAACTTCACCGAGAAGTGAGTTTGAGGGGGAACGGTTGGGTAGGTACCATGTTTGTAGGCTTATATCTCAAGAACGGTGAGAGATATTAAAAAATTGTCAACTACAAAAATACGCAGAATTTTAAGAGCTATAATTTACTAATTGACAACTTTTTGCTATCTTTTACCGTTCCTAAGATATAAAAGCTTTACCTCCTGCAGCTATTAGCACGATGCACCATGTTCGGCAACACGTCAACTTATCAAGCCTATATCTCAAGAACGGTAGGAGATGTCAAAAACTTGTCAACTACAAAAATACGTAAAACTTTAAGCGCTACAACTTCTTAGTTGATAAATTTTTGATATCTCCTACCATTTTTGAGATATCCGTTAAAATACGTGGTAATTGGAGCGAAAACTGGTCAAAATGCGCTCCATCGCTAATATTTTCATTTTCAACTCATTTTTCTTGTCTATTACAGTAACAATTCCGGATTCTATCAGAATGAGTGACATTCCTCCACCAAGAGACCAAAATTATGCCTCTCCACCAAGCATTACCCCCCAAAGGACAATGGTGACCTCTCCGGAGCTGGTAGTACCATCTCCGACTCGTACGGTAGGTTTTTGAGCGGGAAAAATAAAATTTTTATGGTCCTAGACTAGCCGTTGGTTAGCCTAAGCCCCAGTTAGCTCTATCGATTTTTAAAAATTTTTTGCAGGCCCCTCCTCCTCAAAATTCGAACACTACTGCCAATTCTCAACAATTCAATGATCCATTTGCTAGTTTGGATAGCTGGTGATAAAAAATAATATTTGGTTTTGTATATATGCAAACGTAAACAAAAATGAACTAAAATAAATATTTTTCTCCAAAAAAACAAAAAAAAAAATCGATTTTTGACAATTTTTGAAAAATTGTCATGTGTTTTGCCGGATATCTCAAGAACCGTATGAGATATTGAAAAACTATCAACTACAAAAATACGCAGAATTGTGAGGAGTATAATTTGTTAGTTAAACGTTTTTTGATATCTCTTTCCGTTTTTGAGATATAGGAGTTTTCTCTCTGGCAGCTATTAACACGATGCACCATGTTAGGCAACACGTCAACTTTTGCAATTTAATATCTCGGTAATGGTAAGCGATATAAAAAAATGATCAACTACAAAGATACGCAGAATTTTAAGGGCTATAACTTCGTAGTTGACCACATTTCAATATCTTGCACGGTTACCGAGATATACCCTAAAATACTCAATCACTACAGTAGATTTCACTGAAAAATTGAAAAAATTGATTTTTTGCCAAAATTAGGGAGAAAAAATAAAAAGCGCTGCTAAAAATTATTTAGAAAATGTAAAATCAAAAAGTTATCCTAAAAAATTTGAAATTACAATTTTCAAAAAAAAAATTCAAAAAAAATCCAAAAAAAAAATTCGATCTAAATTTTTTTTTTAATTTTTCTGCAATTTCAATTTTTTTTTTCAATTTTTTTTTATTTTTTTATATTAATCATATATTTGTTAATTTGTTAAAAAAAAAACATAATTTCAAAATTTTTAAAATTAAAATATTTAAAAATGAATTTAAAAAAAAAATTGAATTTTGACCCCCATAAATATGTCTTCATTCGTAAAAACTTCCCAAATTTCCATATTTTCTTGCGGTTGCGAAACGTCGCGCCCAACTAACCTGTGCATCATCAAACTTCGATTCAAGATCTCATCAATAGCATCCATCGACTTTCCGGAAATCACCGAATCCGTCTTATGCGACTCCAACACCAACGAAGTCAGCTTCCCGTTGCTCATCAAACACGCCACAATTCCCTTGTTTAGTGACAACGGAGTATAGTCGTGTGGCAGACGAGTGTTGCCAATGTACACGACACGATCCCCCTGGATTTGCTGTTTGGTGAGCAGGAACACGTGGATGTTTTGGGTGTCGAACACGGCGAACGTGTTCTTGTCGATCACGAACGTCTCCCAGAGCACTCCTTTGTACTGGAATGGAGGGTTTTGGGGTTTTGGAAAATATATTTGAATTTTAGAGAAAAAAATAAACAAGGTTGATGGCAAAATTTAATTTAATTTACTAGTGGAAATTTTTTTAAATTTTTTTTTTGCGTTTTTAATTTTGAAAAGAAAATTTGAAGTTCTGTTTGAAATTTTTTTTTCTGACATTTTTTTTCTCGAAATTTTGAATTTTTGAAAAATTTTCTTTTTAAAATGTATTTTTTGCATTTTGATTTCTTTTCAAATTTTTATTATTTTTTAAAAATTTTTAATTTTTTAATTTTTGATTTTTTTTTCGAAATTTTAGTTTTTGATTTAAATTTCGAATTAAAAAAAAATTGAATATTAATCATTTTTTGAGTTTTTGAATTATTTTTTAGAAATTATTCATCGATTTTTTTTTATTTTCAAAATTTCATTTTTTCAATTTTTCAATTTTTTTTGAAATTTTTGAAATTTTATGAAATTTTTGTTGAAATTTTTTCCTCGATATTAGTAAATTTTTGAAACAATTTTTTTTGAGTTTTGAATTTTTTTTTCAAACTAAAAAAATTAATAACTTCTTAAAATGTTTGAATTTTTTCAGAATTTTTTTTTCAATTCATTTTTCAAATTCAAAAAAAATTAATAAACCAACTTACATGAGAACTTGATCCAACTGACGGGAGCTTGAAAACCTCATCATCCACCGCTCTGAAAGTCAAAAAAGAGGTAAGGTTGCCTAATCCTTGTCTAAGCCTTAGGTAGCTAGTCCTTGGCTAGTTCTTAAGTTGTACAGTCCTTGCCTAGTCCTTGCCCAATCCTTATCTACCCCTTTCCCACTTACGAATAGATAATAGTCTCCAACCGATCATCAAAACAGCAACAAACCACATTCGTTGGATGCGGAAACACGTTTCGAACCGGAACCACGTGTCGATACTCACTAACGACCGCCCATTCGCTCAGCGAAAAGTAGACAATGTAGTTGTTCTGAAAATCGCTTTTTTTGTGATGAGAAAAATCAATAATAGCTCACACTAGTCGTAAAAACCAAAAAATTATCGGTCAACGCGAACGACAACAAGGTGGCTGTCCGATTGGACTCTGGGAAGTCCATTGAGGGATGATCTTCGGAGTTTCGGATTCTGTGAAGGCGGAGTTTGTTGCCGAAACGGACGGCGGCGAAGTGGAAGTTTAGGTCGATGTTGGTGACGGTGGATAGGTACTCGACACGATTTATGTGCTCTGCTGCGACGATGGGGGCTAAAAGTAAGGATTGGGGAAGGATTGGGTAAGGACTGAGTCAGAGGTCTAGAACGTCTGAATAGGGATTGAGTAAGGACTGGGTAATGAGTAAATAAGGATACCCCGACGTTTCGCAACCCGGCTCACTTATCCTACTCGGTACTCGACAAGAAGTAAGTAAGGCTTGGGTAAGGGCTAAGCAACGTCTGAGTAAGGATTGTTTGATGAGTGAGTGATGATACCCCGACATTTCGCAACCGCCGCATTCACCCTACTCAGCACTCAATAAGAAGTAAGTAAGGAGTTGGTAAGGATTAAGCAACGGGTGAGTCAGAAGTCCGTAAAACCTGAGTAAGGATTGGATAAGGACTTGGTAAGGACACCCCGACGTTTCGCAACCGCCCCTCTTATTCTTCTCGGCACGCGGCAAGGCGTAAGTTAGGCTTAACCAACGTCTGAGTCAGAGGTTCCAAACGTCTAAGTAAGGACTAGGTGAGGAGTGGTTAAGAACTAGCTGCTCATCAGCACCCTGACATTTCGCAACCGCCCCCTCCCCCCTCACTCACCCTTCTCGGCACTCGACTGTGTCGACTGTAACTGCTGGGCGGCCTGTACCTGTGCAGGCGTATGGTACTCGTAGAAAAACACAGTATTATTATTGGAAACCGCCAAATGGCCCGGCCCAAGTCCCAGGACAGTCGGCTCAATCCTCAACTCCAAAGTCGTCGATCCCTTCTTGTCGACTTCGGCCATCACGGTGACCTGGGTGAGATTTGTGAGGTAGGCGACGGAGGTGTTATAGGAGGCCGCTAGGGACGGCATCTTGGTGACAAATATCGAGAGAATTCCGGTTTTTGACGAGACGGCGACTAGTTGACCGTCATCGCTGATGTCCAATCGACACAAGTCGTCTGAAAAAGTACTGTATCTTAGGAATGGTAAGAGATATTGAAAAATTGTCAACTACGAAGTTGTAGCCCTTGAAATTTGGCGTATTTTGTTAGTTGACAGTTTTTTGATATCTTTTACCGTTTTTGAGATATTTGAGTGATAAGATAAGGTATTTTGCAAACATGGTGCATCAAAAGCAAAAAAAAAATTGAAATTTTTTTTTCTAATTTTTTTAGCTCAATTTTCAAATTATTTAAGTCAACCTCCGTAAATCTACACTCCCTCCCCTCTCAAAAAATTGAAAATCTCACGTTTCTCGCCCTCAATCTCGGCCATCATTTCCACATGGTGCAGGTCATCCAGATCTCGGATTTTTATGCTGTAAACTGCCAAATAACATTGCGGCAAACCCCCAGTCAACTTACAAAGTGTCGCCAATAGTCAGCAATTTGTTGGTCGACGGACTGACAGCGATATCGCCGACATAGTGGCGATAGTCGAGAAAACTGACGATTTCACTGCCCATTTCCATCTGATTCGCTGCGATGGTTATGATGCTTCCCAGGTCGAACGCGATGAGCATGTAGCCGTCATTGAACCACGCGTACGTTCGAATGTTGCCGTATTTTTCTTGGAATTGCAGATTTATCGGCTCGTCGACTTTTAGCACGTTGGCTAGCATCAGGTGCTTTCTTCCGAGAAGGACGCTTGCCTGAACGGGGGATATCTTGAGATTGGTGAGAGATAGAAAAAAGTTGTCAACTGATAGATTGATAAGAACAATGTGATAAACAAGTTTGTAGTTGACAACTTTTTCATAAACATTTTGGTTTTCAAGATATTGTCCAAAATATCTCAGGACCTCTAAAAATCGATTATTTCGCAATCTCTCTATCTGAATTTTTTGGTTTTTACAAAATCAGCTATATCTCGAGATTGGTAAGAGATAGAAAAAAGTTGTCAACTGTTAGAATGATAAGGGCAATGTGACAAACAACTTTGCAGTTGACAACTTTTCAAACCAACTTTTGGTTTTCAAGATATAGTCAAAAGTGTCTCAGGTCCCCAAAAAATTGATAATTTCGCAATATCTCTATCAGCAATTTCTGGAAAACGGCTATATCTTAAAACTGATAAGAGCTATCAAAAAGTTGTCAATTGCAAAAATGATAAAGACAATGTGACAAACAACTTTGTGGTTGACAACTTTTTCATATCTAGTACGGTTATAAAGATATCTACCCCCAAGTGCATAGTCATACCCAAGTAGATCCCCCATTCCCCTTCCTCTGCACAGGTCCATATCCCAAATTACTCGGTTCACTATTAGTAGTGGCAGTTGACACGGTAGTACCATCAAACGCGGTCACTGTAAAAACCAAGTTCAATGAAGTGGAGCGCACCCGCACTCCCCCTCCTACCAGATATCGAGTTATCGTCACTGGTCGAGAGGATCAAGTCATCTGGAGTGATTTTGACCTGCGTCACACTTCTCTGATGTTTTCCCATAAAACCGTTTTTCCGGGTGGTTCTGTGATTGTAAACCATCATGTTTCCCGCGTTATTGCCGACTACCAACGTGGAACTGACTGGCGACCATGCCAGGCAAGTTGGAAGCTCTCTGAATTGGGGAGTGATAAGATCTGCTATCAGTTAATGATAAATATTACTTTGTAGATGCCACGTGGCACTCTATGGTATCTGTGTTCCTCGAATTCACATCCCAAAGCCAGATGGTCGCACTGTTGGCGACGGCGATTGCTAGAACGTCACCCTCTTTGTCCCACGCGATATCGACGACTTTTCTGGAATGTATCTTGAAATTGAGAAGAGATAGAGGAAAGTTGTCAATTGCAAAAATGATAAAGACAATGTGACAAACAACTTTGTGGTTGACAACTTTTCCATAAAAATTTTGGTTTTTGAGATATAGTCAAAAGTGTCTCAAGTCTTCTAAAAAAATCAATTATTTCGCAATATCCCAATTCGAGTATTTTGAAAATGAACTATATCTCGAAATTGATAAGAGATATCAGGAAGTTGTCAACTAATAAAATGATTAGGGCAATGTGACAAACAACTTTGTAGTTGACAACTTTTTCATAAATATTTTGGTTTTTGAGATATAGCTAAAACAAAATCACCTACCCTGTCGGATTCAATCCATCGATAATTCCACCCTTCTTGTCGTAGTAAAGCACAGAATTATTGGGACTGGAAATGGAAAAATGTTTAAAAAATTGATAAAACAAATAAATTAAATTTAAAATTTGAAAACTTTAATTTTTAGCTTTGAAAAAATAAAATAAAAATTTGCAGAATTTATTTTTTTATGAAATTTTTTTTAGTATTCAAAAATATATTTTATATATATTGTAGTTTGAAAAATTGATAAAAATGATAAAATAAATCACTCGATTGATTTGAAAAAAAAGGCAAAAAAAAACTTTTTTTTTGAAATTTTTTTTTTTTGGAATTAAAATTTTATGTTATTTTTATTTTTTAATTTACCTAAATACACACTACAGTCAAAAAAATCAATAAAAACAAATTAAACTATACAAAAAAATGATTTATTTGATTTGAAAAAAAATTTTGCAAAAAAAAATTTTTTTTTCGGAATTTTGTATTTTTTTTTTGGATTTTTTTTTAATTTTTAAACATTTATCTAAACACACATGGTACTCTAAAAAATCAATAAAAACACAAAACCCACCAAGCAATAGCAATATTATGTCCATTCGGTCTCCATCTGTGTATCAATGGCCCCTCCCCATGATCCTCTTGGGTTTTTCGGTATTGAAGCTGGAAAAAAAATTAAAAATTATTTTTTGAAAATAAATTTTTCAAAATATATATAATATACCTTTAACATTATTTGCCTTTTAAATATAGAAATTTAGATTTAGCAAAAATATGTCCAATACGCAGCAAAATGGCAGCGAATAGGGGAAGCGTTCGTTGCCACGGCGACCGAGAGACGCAGGGGTTGCAGGGGTGAGGGGGGAAGAAGGGGGAGGGGGACTACGACGTTTCGCAACTTTCCAAGTTGGAATTTAGGAATATTTTGAATTAAAAAAAATGAACTTTTTAATTTTTTTTTAATTTTTAAATTTTTTAAAAATTTTTTTTGATTTTTTGAAAAAATTTTAATTTAAATTTTTTTGAAATTTTTTCTACAGTTATGGCCTTTTTTAGGCAGTACAGAATTTTTTTAGTAATAAAAATAAATGTTAAATTAAAAATTAAAAATTATTATTTTATTTTCTAAATTTCAGAAGTTGAATGAAAAATTAAAAATTTATGTGAATTTTGAAAAAAAATTATTAAAAATTTCTAGAAGATTTTTTTCTAGATTCAACAAAAATTAAAAGAATTTTTTTTTTAATTAAAATTTTTTTTTTTGAATTTTTGAATTTTTTAAAAAATTAAAAAAAAAAAATTTTGATCTAAATTTTTTTTAACATTTTTTTTTTCAAATTTTTTTTACAGTTTTGACCCTTTTTAGGCAGCACAGAATTTTTTTTAATTATGAAAACAAATTTTAAATTTCCATAAAAAATATTAATTTATTTTCTAAATTTCAGAAGTTGAATGAAAAATTAAAAATTAATGTGAATTTTGAAAAAAAATTGATTTTGATTTTTAAAAAACTTTGAAAAAAAACGCAATTTTTCCATTTTTTTCAAAAAAAATTTTGATTTTTTCATATTTTTAAAATTTTCGAAATTTTTTTTTTTTCAAATTATTATTTTTTGATTCAATTGTAAAATAAATTTTAAAAAAAATATTTTAAAAAAAAAATATACAGAAAAGGCTAAAAAATAAGTAAGTAAGGGCACACAATGTGTTCAACTTCCAATCGTCCGGTAGAGCGCACTTGCTGACTCGTACTCGCCGAAAAACTCGCCGAATTGATTTTTGCACTGGATTTATACGGTTTTTGGTGCTTTTTTCGGGTAAATGAAAAGTTTTTTTATTTCTTCGAATTCATAAATTTATTAAAATTTATTGTTTGAAAATATTCCTTTTTTTACAATAAATTCAAAAAAAATAATTTAAAAATTAATTACAGAAAATTCAGTTGTCCGCCTTCTCCTCCTCCTCCTCCTTCTCCTCCTTATCCGTCGGAATCTCGAAAATCTGTCTCATTTCTTCTGGACTCTTTCCCTTTATCATATTCGCCACCGTTTTGCACGTGGCATTCAGGAGCGTCTTGACATCCAGATAATTGGCGGCGCAGATCAAATCGAACAGCTCTTGATTGTCGAGTTTTTGAAGATATTCCGATTCCCACTTGTCATCATTTTCTTCCTCTTTATGGTACTCCTCTTTATGGTACTCGCACCACGTCAAAACCTTCTCAAAAATGGCTCCATTCACATTTAACACTGGAATCGGATCGGATTTCTCAATTTCCTGGCTGGAAAGAGCCACAGCGCATTGTTTGAGAGTTATCGATTGATTCAGAGAAGATTCTGGCATTTGGAAGAGTTTTCCGTCGGAAGAAATCAATTTGTAGATGATTTCCGGGGTGGAGGACATTTTATCTGAAAAATTAGAATATAAAATTTTATTTTTTTAGTTATCTCAAAAACGATGAGAGAAAGCAAAACGTTGTCAACTAGGAAGTTGTAGCCCTTAAAATTTGGCGTATTTTTGTAGTTGACAACTTTTTGATATCTCTTACCCACACTGAGATACGCCCACAATAGCTTAGGGTAAATTTACGAGCGCAGCTGTGGCACGCGATGCACCATGTAAAGTCTCTACTAGCATATCTCAGTAACGGTAGGAGATAGCAAAAAGCTGTCAACTAGAAAGTTGTAGCCCTTAAAATTTTGCGTATTTTGTTAGTTTACAATTTTTTGATATCTCTTACCGCTCCTGAGATAAATATAAAAATATATGGTACCTAGAGCAACTTGGGCATCTATGTACAATAGAAACCAAAAAACGAAAAAATTGCGAAATTTTACACAAATTAAGACGTTGGTGATTAATATAAGGTTTTCACAATGCAAGTACGCAGCCAAATTGAATTTGAAAAAATAAAATAAAAAATAGTGATGAAATAGTCAATTTTTCAATTTTCAACTGATTCATATTGAACAAACAAACTTTCTTTTTCTCGATTTCTCAGCGCTATTTGTATTTGCAATGTTAGAATGAAAT